>QLPN01005076.1:32413-55942 GCA_003314395.1 Albatrellus ellisii | reverse complement strand
GCAGGGGACCTGCAGGTTTAGAGGTTAGTGATTTGTTACACTGGCAAGCTGAGCATGACAGGATGTAGCCATGCTTGAGGTCGGTCCTCATGTTTGGCCAGTAGTAGCCCAAATGTAAGGTGGTGTATGACTTGTTGAAACCGAAATGTCCAAGGGTGTCATGGGCGAGCATGAAAAGGTCTTGGTGGAGGGTTTCCATGTGAGGAATGACAAGGCAGCTATCAAGGTAGAGGAGGCCATCTTTGCAGCAGGCTGATGGCATGCTAGCAAGATTGCAGAGGAGGCAAGTGCAGAAAACATCAGCAGGGTATCCCACACAAATGCATTGTAGGAGTGAGAGGTCAGAGGAGATGTGAAAAAGGGTGGCAATGGAGGCAATGGGAGGTTCGTGGTGAGAGAGGGCAAGGGCAACCACAGCAATGATGGATGAGGTATGCAGGGTCTGATTGGAAGGGAGGCATGAAAGGGCATCTGCCACTGTGTTTTTGGGCCCTGTGAGGTAGAGAATATTGAAATTGTACTGGGAGAAATTTTCTTGCCAGTGGCTCTGGCAGCAGGAGAGGTTGCATTGGGAGAAAAACTGCTCCAGAGTGCGATGGTCAGTCCAGACAATGAAGTGGGAGCCAAGTAGGTCAATGTGCCACTTCTTCAGTGTGTGAACGATGGTGAGGAGTTCTTTTTCATGAACAGGATAGTTGAGCTCAGCACTGGTGAGTGGAGTGGAGTTGAAGGCAACTGGGCAGGCAGTTTCCCAAGTTGGTCCCCAGGAGAGGATGGCACCAGTGTGCCATTCACTGGCATCACAAGTGACATATGTGATTGTCACTGGGGTTGTCGTGGTTGATGGTCATGAGGCAATCACAGCTGATGACGAGTTGCTTGATGCCATTGAACACAGCTTGGTGTCTGGCAACCATGGGGGAAACTGTAGTTCAGCATCTTTAGTGGTCAGAGGTGTGAGTCGGTGTGTGTGTTTGGTGAGTTGGGGTAAAAATGTGGTGATGTAGTGCATGAGGCCAAGGAAGGCTCAGATGTTGGTGGCATTTTGAGGAGTTGGCCATGAGAGGATTCAGTCAACTTTGGCACTGTCCACTTCAGTGCTGCAACTGGAAATTGTGTGTCCCAAGAATTGGATTTTGTCACAGAACAAAGAAGTTTTCTTGGGGGAACAATAGAGGTGTGCATCACACAGAGCTTGTAGTACAGTTTGAATGTTCTTGGCATGTTCAGCAACAGAGCTTGACCAGATGATAATGTCATCGAGATAGACATAACATATGAGTCTGAGAAGTGGGTGGAGTGCTGTGGTCATGCATTGTTGGTGAGTGGCAGGGGTGTTGCAGCCACCCATGGGCATGACAGGCCATTTGTAAAGCCCAAAAGGTGTGGTGATGGCGGTGAGGTGAATATTGTCAGGGTGTACCCAGGTCTGAAAAAAGGAATTTGTCATGTTGATTTTGCCCCAAATTTTGCCTTTTGTGCAGGCAGCAAGGATGTCATCGATGTGGGGAAGGGGGAAGTTATCAAGGATGGTGTTTGAGTTGAGTTGATGATAGTCATTGACCCATCGAGGAAGAGCAGTGGGGTCTGACTTAGGGATGATGAAAGCAGGTGAACAGTGGGAGCTGGACAATGGGTGGATGTGGCCAGCTTGTAGATGTTCATCTATTAGAATTCGCCAGGCTTCTTTGTATTGTCTAGGGCAGGAGTATTGATGCATTTTGATAATAGTGTTGGCATCTTTCAACATGATGCAGTGATAAATGTCAGTTGGGAGTTCATCAACATGAGGTAGTCAGGTAGGAAAAAGGTCAGCAAACTTAGCCTTCATGTGGCAGTCCAGTTCTTTGAGCTGGTCGGCATGTGTAGTGGTTTGCTCAGTGTTGGTCAAGGCAGATATGCGAGATTGGATGGCTGTGGAAAAGTTGGTGCAAATGGGCTTGAACATGTGTTCAACACACACATGGTGCGCAATCAACCAGTCCTCTAGTTCCTCAAGAACCATGGGACGATGATCTATGAATGGTGGTGATGCAACAGCATTGGCGTGGCAGCAGGGTTCAGTAGTGAGGAGATCAAGGTGAGTGCCTTTCAGAGTGCATGTATGCAAGTGGTGGTCCACAACAATTTGATTGTGGGACAAGAAAGGTCCTCCAAGGACAATAGGCATACACAAGCTGTCAGGCACAACAAGGGCACAGACAACATGAGACTTAAACAAGGAATCGAGTGATGATAATATAAGCTTCACCCAATGGGTGGCTGAAACATGAAGGTGCTGTGAGTGAAGAAAAAGACGAAACAGTGTCTGTGGGTGCAAATGCAGAGCTGAGAGAAACAGGGTTGGGCAACCAGTGAAGGTGGAGGCCTGTGGTAGTGATGAGGGATTCACAAATTAAGACATACTGGGACCCATTGTCAATGAGTGCCATGATTTGTCAGGAATCAATAGGCCCATCAAGTTGGCAGTGCCATAACATGGGATCAGTGCAAAAAGGAGGGAGAGAAGAAAGACAAGAGGAAGGGACATACACATCACTGCTGCTATCAGAGTCGTCCAAACCAGGATCGATGACTCCAGTAGTAGAGAGATTCGGAAGAATGGCAGCGATGATGCCACAAGGTTGTGGTTTGGCAGCAGCAAGTGCCATTTTTTCAGTAAGGGGCTGATAATGTTCAACTGCAGGGTAGTCATTAGGGCATGCAGTTGAGCGATGGCCTGCATAGAAGGTGTGGCATTTGAAGCAGCCTTCATATTTCATCAAAAGTTCCTGCTCTTGTGTCATGAGTTTAGGGATCATGCAGTGTGGGGGACCAGTTGGCAACATAGATGAGGCAGTGGTAGTGCAGGGGTTGGAAGAGGTTTTGGCCCATGAGTTGGCCATAAGTTGGGCCAATTCTTCTGTGCATTTCTCATTGTCACATAAATGCCGCCTGTTGACATGATTGATCTTTTTCAGCCAAGTTTGAAGAAGAATGTCATCAGCAAATTCCTTGTGCTCAATGTCAGATGTGACTGTGGAATTAAGATTGGCAGTGAGTTGACAATGGAACACAGTGTCATCAAGGTGGGACAGAGTATCATGGAGAAGAGAATTGATGCCACTCAATGAGACCTGCCAGTCCCAAAAGGGGGTTTCACCTTGCTTGGTGGTGAGGAGTTGGTTCCTGAGGCAGAGTTCCAAGTCTGGCTCGAGCCAGTCTTCTCACAGTTCAGCCACAAAGGTGTCAAAGGTGAGTAATTCGAGGACAACACTGTTGGTGATAAGCCAATTGGTGATATGAGGGTCCTGAAATCCGAAAGATACCATCTGCACTTGGTTGGCTTCATCAACTGCTTTGAAATTAAAATAAACATGGCATCCTTGGATCCACAGATGCAAGACTTTGGGTGAGAGTTGTCCTGTGGTGAGGATTGGCAGCTTGGAGAGTGAAGTTTGCTCAAAACGAGCTCGTTCCAGGCATGGTGGCATAGGTTCAGAATTGGTGTCCAAGTCTGAAAGATAGCAGGACAATGGGAGGGGCATAGATGAGGATGATGATGATGATGATGATGATGATGATGATGATGATGATGATGTAGACAATGGTGATGATGATTGTGTGATAAGATCTGGAAGAATCTGTTGAATTTACTGCACATGTAATGTACCATTCTCTTCATTCGGCTTCTCTATATGACACAGCACTCTATCTCCTCAGACTACTCATATTTCCAACACCCCACTCCACACTCCAAGACAACACATGTCCATTCCCTTTACAGTAATTGTTGTATTCTTCATTCACCCTCCACTACAACTTTATCCACAATACACTACATAAAGTGGACTACACACACACAACCTCCTCAGATGTCTTACCTACCCATCTGAGTGAGTACACCTCCACCTTGCCCACTACTTCCTCTTACCTCTATCCTGCAGCATACTTGAACCACGTTGCCTCACCCTACTGCACTTGCAACCTCTTACCACTTTACTGCAGTGATGCTGCTGCCTGTCGCACTCACAGCAATGTGCTTTTCCTACATGTTAACCCTAATATATGTCATAGTTGCAACCGTTGATGAGCACCATGCACACATAACGCCAGAAAACAACAATCAGCAATATTAGGCAAACACAGCGACATTAACGCACTGCATGCAACAATCATCCACAGTCACAGTAATCGCTCATTCGCACAGGCATCAGAAAACAATACCGGGTCGGCCAATGTGGGATAGGACGAATAGGCCAAGGCATGGTCTAGACCCACCAAAGTAACCATGGAGGCACAAGTCACGAAGTCAGCATTTGGTGTGATTGGTGCTATTCCTCTTTTGCTCATCCACTATAGTACAATACTTTATTCACTCACATCCAGACTCCACCTCATTTCAAATTTCCCTATGATCGACCCTATACTGTAAAATTTCTGTTGTGTTTTGTTGTGCTCCAGTCTTGGAGCTAGGCTTGTATTTAGATAGCACATTGTCCGTTGAAAAAGAAAAGGATTCCCCCACCTACAATTTCACTTCCCCTCCCCATCCAAATTACAAGTGAAAAAGCAAGCCCAAACCTTTCCTCTGTGTGTCCACATTTGCAAGTAAATAGTGCGTTCTTCATAGGTTGCACCTATTTTGTGTTGTGTTCTCCATTGCATTGCATCCATTGCATTCTCCATTGCGTTACGTCCATTGCATTCTCCATTGCATTGCATTCTCTATCGCATTGCATCAATTCTCCATTTCGTTGTGTTCCCCTTATCTTGCCATATTGCCTGTCTGTTATGGGAATTGCATCCCCTTCTGTTGCCCTAATTGTGTTGTGTTATCACCCTTAACTACTAAAAACTCCCTTTTCCTTGGTGTCTAGAGAATCTTACAACTCGCACCCTCCAGCATTGTTGTGGTTGTGGTTGATTTCTCCCTTCAGCCTGGCACAGCATATATCACCATTTCCCATATCCTGCATGCACAGAATCAGCGCAATGGATGTGGGAGGCAATGAAGCAAGATTGGATCCTGTAGTGATAAGATCCATTGCAATGATGTCAGATGTAACAGGAAAGTCAGAGGTAGGTATATGCAGTGGGATGATGCAGCAGGAACATAACTGCAGCTTGAACCATCCAGAGGTCGAAGTTTAAAAAAAGTGGAAACATGGTTGCATGCAGTGATGTGTACCAGGCATGTATAAGAGAGGAATCTATAATCACAACCACAGTAAATGCTGAAGGGTGTGAGCCATAAGATCCCCTAGACACCAATAGAGAGAGAGTTAGTAGATTAGGACAAGAGATGCAATAACGTGATGCGACCAGGTGACAATATAGAGATACAGCAAAAACATGGCATGACAATGACAATGATGAAGACCCGTAACACAACACAGTGGAGAATGCAACGCAGTGGGGAACGCAATGCAATAGAGAATGCAACACAGAGGAGAACACAATGCAATAGAGAATGCAATGGAGAACATGATAGACACTCAGCAAAATTGATAGCATGACTTATGGGGCGCACACTTTCATTCTGAGACTCGGACAGGAGAAAGGAAAACAAATCGTGGGTGGGAGAAATCTGGGTATTTTCGACAGACGATGTGCTATCTAAATACAAGCCTAGCTCCAAGACTGGGGCACAACAAAACACAACAGAAAATTTACAGTGTAGGGTCAATCATAGGGATATTTGAAATGAAGTGGAGTCTGTATGCAAGTGAATAAAGTATCATACTATAGTGGATGAGCAAAAAGAGGAATAGCACCGATCACACCAAATGCTGACTTCGTGACTTGTGCCTCCATGGTTACTTTGGTGGGTCTAGACCATGCCTCAGCCTATTCATCCTATCCCTCATCAGCCGACCTGGTATTGTTTTCTGACACCTGCATGAATGCGCAATTACAGCAACTGTGGATGATTTTCATGTGTGGCACATTAATGTCACTGTGTTCGCCTGATGCCGCTGATGGTTGTTTTTCTGGCATTATGTGAGCGTGATGCTCATCAGTGGAACACTCAAAAGAGACAAGATTGGACAGAGGCAACTAAACTGGACAACTGACTGGATCTCAACTATGGAAAACGATGGACGTAAGGATACAGAGGGAGAAACAAGAGAGACAAAGGCAGGGAGTAGGATCCTAAGTTCTGGGGTTGTTTAGTGGCCTTAAGTACTGCTCGATGAGATATGGAATGCATGAGGCGGGCGGCGGGAAGTATGGTAACATGATGAGGTATGAAAGACACGTGATATTCTGATGTAGATAACTCTGACGTATGTAGGGGGTGGATCGGATAGGTGTCAGGCGGGTGTAGTCGTGAGTAAGCTGCAGGGTTACACCTGTTTACGATAACTCGCTTTTTTTCCCCTCAGTCCTCGTGTTGTTTTCGAGACTGAGTGATTATTGTCCTTGTTCTTAGGACGCTTTTTTGGTGTTTCTTGTGCAGAAGAACACCTGTTTATATAACCTTTGTTATTGCAAAACTTATGACACTGTGTACTACTGTACAATGCCGAGAGTTCAGACGAGCACACTGATATTGGTAGCCCAAACAGGGTACCAGGACGGAACGGTGAGGCCGGGTGGGGGACTTGATTCGCTGACCTGTATGGTTTTCTAGCAGTCGACTGGCTTTGGATTGTCATCTTGCACCCTACTAAAAGTCTGCAATCCTGGCAGCAGTGTGCCATCTGAGTTGTGAAACTGATGCACCACCCCTTGAGGATGAAAAATATATCATCATTATTAAAACACAAGCCAGGCAGCACGGAGAGGATATACAAATCTAGAGAGATAGTTGAAAATGATCATACATCCGGGCACGATAGACATGAAGTGGTATACATGCGAACATGGAAAAGTGGCTCGGACCATACGGAAATAAAGAAAATAAAAATACGTGTAAATCAATGAGATGAGTGATGAGTAGGCTTCGGGGTGAGATCGTGGAGGCTGAGTCACTTAGCCAAACGGCGGGTGCAGCGGAGAGTGAAGTTGGTTTTGTGTAGTGAGCTGGACGTCGGTGAGAGCCATCGATGAACGATCTTCGCAGCGGCTTGGCGGTGACTAGCCAGCGAGCATTGAGTAGCACAGATCCCTCGGGTGATTGAGGAATGGAGTGGAAGCAGAGGACTTGAACAGAAGCCAATACCTCAACAGACAGCACGACTCGTCAGACCGGGTGGGGTGGGAAGACACGTTCGTGTGCCGGCGTCGACTCTCTTTCAGAAGGAACCTTGCACGGCTATGATTCCGACATATCCTATTGATTGGGCCAACGTCAGAATCTATACGGACGGATATGAACCAGAAGATCTCACCTGCACTTGAGCTAGTTGAAGCTGGTGGCAGATGAGGAAATGCGGGGGATGGGTGATGGTAGCGAGTGGCTAGGCTTGCTAGCACTAACATTCGAGGAAGTATACGATAGGTCAATGGCCCTTCGCACACCTCCCAAGAACCGCAATTAAAAAAACCTTTCGAACAAAAGACATATACGTCACCTACCGTTCGGCGCCGATATGAGACCGCCAATCCCCGACGTCAAACAGGTGTCTGATGAGTTTGTCCCGTACAGTCCTGTCAGCGATATGCTATTCTTAACGCGTGGCTCAAGTACAAGGTATGCCAAAATTGCTCACCATCATCACTTCTTGCCACGCCGGTTCCCTCCGAAAGCGCGCCGAGCTGTGTCCCCCAAGCATGTCCCCCAAGCATGTCCCCCACCCTGTCTTCGAAGCCCTGCTGCCCGAGAAAGCATCAGTTCCGTCGCGATCCCCCACACACCTGGTATAGCTGTGCGTGCTACAATGCGTGCCGGGTGCCTCGCCGCAAAAGGCGAACCAGAGGATACCACAGATGACTTGCGCGTCCCGTCCCGATGTGCGCCCTGAATGACTCCAAAGGCACCAAACACTCGGCAGAGAAAACCCAGACCGGAGACTCTTGAGACCCAGAAGCCATGACCCGAGAGAAGTGTATCTCGAACAAACCCAGAACCCAAAATTTTTAGACGTTTTTTTCCGCAATGCGTGAGTCGACGGAGCCGTTGCCAGTAAGAGGATCCGCGAAAGACTGAGACAGCCAGCCTATCGGCGTCTGAAGAGCCCATACATACGTTTGACCCGCACAGAGAGAATATCGACCAGAGACTCATCCGCATCATAATCATAGTCCACGGAGCCTTCGACAGAGCCGCTGGAGGAGTCGTCTCGAGCGGCGCGGGCAGAGTTTTGGGAAACAGCATCGTCAGAATCCCCATCGCTCACCCACATAGAACCAGACTGAGCATATGTGTCATCAAAGCTGTCTGCCTCCCAGTCCGACCAGGCAAACTGCAAGACATCCTGGTCGCTGAGCTCTTCCTCCTCGGGATAGAAGGACACAACAGATTCCTCAGATTCGATGTCAGAGAAGTTGCCCGGCGGAGTGCTCGTAGCCAGTGGAAGGCCGCCGAGTTCCGCAGAGAAAACATAAGCAAGAGTGTGTGGAGAAGGCGTACCCGGCGGAGTAAAGCTCATGATAGGCGCGTACGCAAAGGCAGGTGGTGTCCCAGATGACGTGAAGCCCGCAAAGATGTCACTGGCGTTGCCTATAGGGCTCCCGACGGGGCTACGCGGAGGCTGAGCAATTTGCAGCGGGCTGACAGACGGCGGAATCAAGGCAGGAGCGACCCAGAGCGGTGTAGTGTTGACCGAAAAAGGGCTCCAAGGCGGGGTGTGTCTGAATGGCGGCAGGTCCCACGGCACCACGAACTGGTGAGTGAGTGGACTTGGCAAGTTGAAGCTGCCGAACGACACTGACTCCTCAATGACAGGCTCCACCACGGGTTCGACCACCTCAGCGTCCTCCGATGCAGAAGTCGGCGAGGGAGGGAGCTGATCCGCATCTGAAGACGAGACACTGTTGCTCTCCCAATCCCAGGGAGCCACGGCGGCGAGGTCTAGCTTATTGAAGATCCCTTTCGGGTCTTCACGCTCGCCAGATCTGTCGCCCTGCTGTACGACGGGGTGTATAGTCTGCATCAAACGCTGCTCTGCTGGCGAAGTGTCGATGACGGTCGTCGACGTGGTCTGAGGCGTGACGCGCGGCGCGGCGCCAACAGACTCGGGGTCCGACAGAAACAGCCGGCTCGAAAACTGGTCCGCGAGATTTGAAACTACCGCATCCCTCTGATAAGCGGCCCGGAAGTGTAGGCGAAACTCATCTGAGGCCGAGCTCTTGCCAACGTTCTTCGGGGAAGACTTGAGCAGCGGCCAGGGCTTCTTAAAGACGCGCTGAGGTGTCTCGACGACCAGTTTTCTGGGTCGTGGACGCGAGAATATCCTCAGGTCTTGGGAGTATGGCATGGCGGAGCGCTCCGCCTTCCGTTCTTCCCTCACCTTGATCCTCTTTTGCGGGGGCGCAGCGCGTTGTGGGGTACAAAAAAGGAGGGGCTGCGCTGGCATAGGCGACAGGGGTGGCGACGGCAACGGCGATAGTAGTGGGGACGGTAATGGCGACAGTAATAGCGATGGTAGTGGTGACAATAATGATGGTGGTAGCGACAATAATGGCGACAGTAGCGGCGATAGTAATGGTGACCGCAATGGTGACAGCATTGATGACGACGACGGCGACAGTCTTGGGGACGGCGACAGTGATGCTTCGCGTGCTGGCGTCTCAAACCTCGCAGTAGCGCGAGGCTCGGGTGTTGCTGGTACTGGCGATGACTGGCGCAAATGAGAAATGACTTCGACATGCACTGCGGGTGGAGGGGGCGCAACGAGAGGAGATTTTACGGCGGGAGAAGACTGCACGGGAGGTGCCTGAATCAAAATCGATAACGACGGACAGAGGGCCGACGTACGCATGACAACTTGGGCTGAAGGACAAAAGCAGGTGAGTGCATCAACACATCCTCATCTAGGTATATGACGTATGGGGTCCGTGGCTGCCCTGGGGCGCTCTTGTCAGTAGAGGGGAACATGGGCTGGGACTCTGGCTTAGGGGAACGGCCACAAACACGACAGACTAGCTTGACAGCTCCCGTTCCATCGGCATCAGTGCAGTAGCCGGGAGCGCAGGTCTTCTAATAAATTATCAGCATACCACATCAATTTTCAGTTTGAGAACGACTTACGGTCTTGACGTCGCGATACTTGGGCACAGAGTGCATCATGTATTGCGACTGGTCCGGTGACTTGATGCCGTTACGCGGAGTACTAGGTATACACCAGACGTCGGCCATCTCTTGATCAGGATCGAACACAGGATCCGAGACGCAAGTTACAGATGACTAGGAAACAGAAAATAATCAGGCAGGCAAAGCAAGTAAGAGCAAATGACTGACCGCGAAGCTGTCCAAGCCTAGCGAGATGCTCTGCGTAAGATCCTCCATAACGACATCCAGATCTTTGCATGGCACCCGGGGCGGGCGGCCAAACCTGGTGAGCACTTTGCAGCTCTTCGTTGCGGAAATGTCGGGCTCTGACCGAGCGAGAGCCTTGCTGCGCTGCCTCCTGACGACCCCCTGCAGACATTTAGGCTTGTCGATCCTGAGGGTGTAAGTTGCCATGGCCTCACGCTTCATCTTGTGCCTAAGCGCGATCCTGGACTGCCTTATTTTATCGCTCACCATCTTCTCTGCTCTTTCGTGATCTTCCAAGGTAAGGCTGTGAGCGTGTAGGCGAAGAGTATGCGATGAGGCGTGTCGCAAGTCAAGGACATGGGGATGATGCTGTGTAGCGGCACATACACCACTGGGGGCTTTCATGGTATGACGCTTCAGCGCGGGGGCGTTGTTGACAGCCTGAGGCACGACGACGACTAGTTTGCTAATGGATGCGGGCGGCTGCTGTGAACCTCCCCCAGGAAGTCCAGGTGGCGGCGGCAAGGATGGTGGGATTGTGCAAGGGAAGCCCATTCGAGACATATTCTTCAAGCGTTGGAAAGACATGGTATATCGCAAGAGAATGTGGGTGTGTATACCGTCGATAGGAAAGCAAAATGCCTACCTTTTAAACCCACTCTGTCTGGTATTCAATACACAAGTATTTAAGGTCTCGAGAGGTAGTCGCGTCGCGCATCGGATCGTCACATGACCAAAACGGCCAATCACGTGAGACACTAGGCGAGAATATTCGTGATGCCATGTCTTTTCGAAACAATGATTATAATAAAAGGTGGCGGGCGCGGGGAGACTTGTTGGGCCTCCTTTACCGCGGAGCACCACTAGTGCGCCTAGGTTAGTCTGAATTTATTGCTGCTAGATGCAGTGTAATGACTGGAGACTTGACTCAAGGGACAAGAGAATCAGAGATGTCGAGAGTAACTTATCTTTTAAAGTCTACGGCTTTCGCCGAGGCTAGTTGGAGACAACAGTGCACCGTGCTTCCCCTACAACTCTCTTGCACGTGGTCAAAGTCTGTGAAGGAGGCTACTACAACCCCAATGTCCGCCCCAATCTCACTCGACGAAGAGGCTCGTCTATACACCACCAACGCAGAAAGGGAACAATACGAGAATCTCGCCACCCTGTATGGCATCGTCGTCACCTTAGATTATCTCGAGCGCGCTTACGTGCGCGACTCCGTGACCGCAGCTGAGTACGTCGGTGTCTTCGACCTGAGTCTGCGAAGCTACTCCTAAGATCCTGAACAAAGAGATACTCGCCGGCGTGCACGCGACTACTCTCACAGTACAAGACGATGTTAAAGCTAGTTGGAGACGACGTCCCGAGCATAGAGCATTTCATGAGTCGATATCGTGTGGGTGAACATGTGTTCGATATCGCACACTTCGGAACTTATGCTTATGGCGTTCCTTCCTTAGATGGACCACCCAGCAGCCCTGCACCGCATCAAGGTGGGGGTGCCGGCGACTGTCGAGCATTCTAGTGAGGCCGGACCGGAAACAGGCAAATGGGTCGCTGAGACCACGCAGGTGAACATACCATTCTATTTGACGTGTTGCTCTACTGAATTGGGTCTCAGAGCTTTATCACATTCATGGATGCGCTCAAGCTACGTCTTCGTGCCAAAGATCAACTGCATCCTATTCTGCAAGAGCTTGTTACGGGGTACGCGCGGTTTAAAGGGAGCAAGGACTGGGAAGGTCGCAGCAAAATGGTGGGATGGTACGTCAACCTAAGTGCTTCTAAGATCTAGACTGCTGATAAACTGCAGGCTGATCATGCTCAATGGAATGAAGGCCTCAGAAGAGATTACGGAGGAGCAGTCACGGCAGGTACTTAATGACGAGGAACTTAACGTAGGAAACCACCCACTGATAGTCCATCTAGCTCCTTTTCGATGTCGACCATGCGTATGCAGAATTCTTCCGGAGTCTTAGCGGAAAAGATGACTCGTGATAGTGTCTGTTCAAGGTAAACTCTATTCATTTAATACATGTTGTACCATCTACTGTACACCGCACAATCCAAGTATTTATGATATACCTACCTAGACGCGGAACGGTCACGTGGCAGTCTTACTCTTACTTTGTAATATTACTTGAACATGCTTTGACCGCAACGACCTCCGTAACCACGACAAGTTAGCGACAAGATACACCATGCCCGCGACAATACAGCCATCGGGCTCATCTCTCTTGGACATTCTGAAGCCCAGCTATTCCGATGCCATCAACCGCCTCAAAAATTCTCTTATTGCGCTACTCGCACTCATTACACTGACACATCTCCTTCCATTGCCGACTCTTCATACCGCTGCCTGGAGACTATACAGGAGCTCATGTCAGTCGAAGTGGGAGCAGGCCGTGTCTGGTATTGGTGCGTGCCTCAGTGGCGCTATGGGCATCCTTGTGCATCACGTTTACCACACATCTTGTGCCACAGAGATCTTCATTCTTGTGATGTTGCTTGTAAACATCCTGCAGGCATCATATGCGGTCAGCTCACCACGGACGCCTTTTGCGCCTTTGGCTTCACCCGTTAAGGCAACCACCTCTGCTACCTCGAAATCACCATTTACATCGCCGTCAGCCCCAAGCTGGCGCACGAAGGCGAAGGGACTGTCACCCCGCGTATGTGCACCCTTACTGATATCTGTGTATCGAAGTAACTCTATCTACGATAGACCACACCACAGCGTCAATTGCCATTCACTCCAAATGTTTCCTTCCCTCCCTCTGACCCACACAACCTTGCGCAGTCGTACTCGCTTTCCTTCACCGCGCCATCGCCAGATTCCTCGTTTGGCTCATCAATTTCTCTCCCCCCATCACCATCGCCGGGCTCTCCTCTAGCGGCATACCGAGGGCGACGAGGAGCGGGTGTCGGACGTGAGTACTCTTCTCTGGTGTCCTGAGCCATTTCATCCTTCGCTTGGTCCTCCGTCTAGTGTGACGAACCGAAGCTGACCTCTTGTGTGTCATGCAGGTCCTCTGGACGGCTCGCTTCTTGCCCGGCTATCCCGTGACGACTCGGACTCGGACGAATGAATTGCGGTTCTTCATTGACCACCAAGATGGATCTATTCGGGGTGGACGTCTATTTATTGACCTCATATTGGATGCATATCGACAGAAGGGTACATAGCTGGAAAGAGAGGCAAGGGACGCAGCGTCGCCGTGCCATCTGCACGCTTCGCGTCAGCAGAGTTTAGCAGTCTGGTGAGTAATAGCGTAGCATTAACAGCAGGAGCTGTTCCACGTCGTGCATTTGTAGCCGGGTACATTGGTGCCGCGCTTATATACATTTCGTTGGAAGATCTGCCTTTCCTGTCGAAATTGTGAGCACTCCTTCAGGAAAGTATCACAGGTCATTCTTGACCTTGGATTCGTACCTAGCAGCGCAATCAGGAAGATGTGATGTCCACCAGTACATCCATCAACGGTGGCCACCCGCCACTATCTCTACCACATCAGGATCATGATATGTATCCAGTCCGAGCCATGTGGAGTTCATTAGTGAGCGGCAATCGACATGTTCCCGCTTACGACGCAGTATCTCTGTATCAGGATTTCTATGTGTACTTGTTTCGAGCTTCTCTGCAACGGGCGATCGTCGAGGTCTTCAGCTAACATCATGCCATGATTGATCACTGTGAAACATCGATGCAGGTGCATAGTATTCAGTGTACATATACGTTTTGGCCTCGTCGCTACTTGCAAGTACAGTAACAATATTTTTGCACTGGCATCCAATTTTGAACATTTTGTTCATAGTACCCGGACTGCTGGTATACTGATCACGGCCATCGTTGTCGACTACCTGGTGGGTCGCTTCATCCTTTATCGTCTCGGACATCGACCCCCAATGGATGTGGGACAGGGCATGGCCAGACGGATGATATTGGTGATGCAATCGTTTGATGTGCGCCGACGGGAATGATGACAACAATTCTTGTAATGACCGCGCTGATTCAGGGCACGCCTTAGGGGTAGAGACCATCGGTTTTGGTACTGCCTCTTCGAATTGGGCGGGCCAGTGATCATTCTACACTACGAGGATCTTTCTAAGCGTCGTTTGGTCTCTGTTGAGGTTACTCCCTTTTTTTCACATCTGAACAACAAGTCTGATGTGCCCAATACCCTACGAGTCCAGCCGGAAATCCGAATTCTAAATTCCACTTGTATGTCCCTCACCCTTCCGTTCTCTCAGGATACGTGAGGATCTAAGACCTTCATAATTAATGAAGTAGCTCTTTACAGAACAAGGGGAGCGTCTGCACCCGACAACGGAAACGCTGGCGCTACTCTTGGTTCGTATCACGAGATGGAGCGAAAGGAGATCAACGCTTGATGAACCCGAGGCAGACTGGGTGGAAGAGCAGAACTCGGAGAGTGCACAAAATTGGTATGAATAACTCGCCGTCTCACATTCGCTCGTTCGTGAGCCATCCCTACGTCGATAGACCTGTATGACATTCCTCGAAAAGTAAAATTAATCGTTCACTCGACGTATGGTTCCACTTTCATCGGACGATATGTGACGCTTGTTCGCACCCCCACGCGTGTACACATTAATTCCTCATGCAGACATGCACGACGACGCGCTGAGACAATCGTGAGGAAGCCAGCGTTGTGGAAGTCATCTGCACCTTATCTCTTCCGATATTCACCAGCGGTCCACCCGATATATTCCTGCATCCGCGAAAAGTCGACAATAGCAGGGAGGTAGCAAGAGTACGTGTGTGGGTTCAAACGACATATATCAAAGCGGCGCGCTTTGCAAGAAAACGTCAGAGACAGAAGCTATACGGAAGGCAAGAAACACACACCGCACAGCCTTCTTCTGCTTCTCACGATGACGTTCCTCGTGGAGGGCACTGACGAGTTTCTGGAGTTGTGCGGTGACGGCGTTGTCGCCGCCCTTGAGGGGAGAGCTGCGTGCCTCAAAGTCGGCAAGAAAGGCGTCAAGGGCTGTGAGTGCCCCACGAGTAGAGAGTTTTTTATTTTTCTTTGCAAAGAGGATGCGGGGGGCCAGAGAGTCCATCGTTAAGTATATTCCCACGGTAAATATTACGCGGAGTGGTCTTATTTACAAACAGATGGTGGTACGACTGCGACACAGCGCTGTCCCCCCCCCCCTTTCCTCCTTTCCTTTCCCTATCAGCAATGGGTGTCCTCTCCATGCTCCGACTCCTCCTTACCCACCCAGATGATTTCCGCACCCTCGTCCAGTTCTGGTTGATGCATGAGCCAAAACGCGACATCACCTCTATGAAGGAGCATCAGACCTCTGGGTGGAATCGCAAGTCCATGCGCCGCTGTTGGGAGCTCCTCGACATCTCTAGTCGTAGCTTTTCTGCCGTCATCAAGGAGCTCGACGGTGACCTCGCCAGAACGGTTTGTCCTGTCCTGTTTTTCCTGCGTCTCATCCGTTGTTACCTGGCAATTTCACTTTCCTGGTCACCTGATCTCACGTGTGCTCGTTCCCTTTAGGTTTGCCTATTCTACGTCGTCCTCCGCGCCCTCGATACCATCGAGGATGACATGACCATCCCTGATGAAGTCAAGCAACCTATTCTCCGCTCCTTCCACGAAAAGACCGTTCAGCCTGGCTGGAATTTCAACGCTAATGGCCCTAACGAAAAAGACCGCATCGTCTGTGTAGAATACGACACGGTCGTTGAGGAAGTCAATCTCCTCAAACCCGAGTACGTCGTCCCCGCCGCCCAGTTTTCCGCTTCGCGTCTTCCTCGGATCCCGTTCTGATCGCGCGTCATCCTGCCTCGCGTGTCTTGGCTTAAAGCTTACGTTTCCTACTCATAGATACCGTGACATCATCGTCGACATCTGCCACAAAATGCAAGTCGGCATGGCCGATTATGCCCACTACACCGTCGTCAACGGTGAGATCGCCCTTGAGACCATCTCCGACTACGACCTCTATTGCCACTACGTCGCTGGTCTCGTCGGTGAGGGCCTTTCCCGCCTCTTCAGCGCCTCGGGCAAAGAAGTGTCTTGGCTTGCCGACCAGCTCGAGACCTCCAACTCGATGGGCATGCTCCTCCAAAAAACAAACATCATCCGCGACTTCCGCGAGGACGCGGACAGCCGCCGCTTTTTCTGGCCGCGCGAAATTTGGGCGGCGCCACAGTACCGCAGCGGCGTGCCTTTCAAGAAAATTACAGAACTATATGCACCTGGCAACGAGGTGTCTGCACAGTGGGTCCAGAGTGCCATGGTCCTCGATGCCCTCCGTCATGCCGTCGATGCCCTCGACTACCTCCGCCTCCTCAAGAACCAGAGCGTATTCAACTTCTGCGCCATCCCCGCCGCCATGGCCATGGCCACCCTCGACTTGTGCTTCATGAACCCCACCATGTTCCACAAGCACATCAAGATCCGCAAGGCCGAGGCTGCCCGTGTGAGCTACCTGCTCACCCTCCTTTCCCTTGCTCGCCGTGTGTTCCGCTGATCCCACTGCCCCCAGCTCATCATGCGTTCAACAAATCCCCGCGACATCGCGTACAAGTTCCGCGACTATGCGCGTAGCATCCATCGCCAAGCCTCGCCCGCCGACCCCAGCTTCCTCCATATCTCTGTCGTATGTGGACGGGTACGCCAAACTCCCCGCCCCTCTCCCCTGCGCCATTTTCTAACACCCCCTCGTGCAGATCGAACAGTGGGCAGAACACAACTACCCGTCCTTCGTGCGCATCTCGGAGCAGGGGAAACACACGCTCGATGTCACCGACGCGCGCGGGCGGCTCGCCAAGGCCGCGGCGGACCTAAGTGCGCAGCGTGCCGCGGCGCACGGCGCTCCACGCCCGCCGCCGAACAACGCGCCCCCGACCGAGCTGCTCCTCTTCGTCAGCGCCGTCGTGGTCGGCGTCGTCGTGCTCAGCGTCGGCATCGCGTACGGCATAGTGAAGGTGTTGGGTTGAGCGCGTGGGACGGTTGTGTATCTATTTGGAGGCTCGGTCCTTTTGTGCGGTCCGTGCGTGTAGCGATAATGCCCGTTTCATACCCCCTGGCGAAGTACTTTATATATCAGGTTAATCAGAAAAAAACGACAGGCGCGACGTGTGTGACTTGGGGTGAGCGTGTGGCTAAGGACATGATATTGATGGTTGCTAGTGCGTCGGCGCGTTGTGCGCACGGTGCGATCAGTACTGACGGTGTTAGTGGATGGCCTGGCAGACTGAAATACAAACTAGTGC
Organism: Albatrellus ellisii; assembly: GCA_003314395.1. Classification (NCBI taxonomy): domain Eukaryota; kingdom Fungi; phylum Basidiomycota; class Agaricomycetes; order Russulales; family Albatrellaceae; genus Albatrellus; species Albatrellus ellisii. The sequence goes on along the minus strand of QLPN01005076.1, from coordinate 38,336 downwards.
GGGTTCAACAACACATCGTTTTTGTTTGCTGCATGACGTCGAGTTGGACGCGATAGTTACTCTTCGCCAGGTCTGCCTGTCGCTCATCGGGCTTGAACGTCCAGGCTGGGATTACTCTTTATTATCGCCATTCCTTACTGAAGGGAGAGATATACCACATTGCGGGACGGCTTTATTCAAGAGGAGTACATTTGGCATGCTTTTTCGAGACAGAATAGCTGTGAGCAGACACATATATATACATACACACAACGGTCCGAGACGAGCGTCACAAAAGCGCTGACCGGACCCACGCGGGTGCGAGTGGAATGCAGAGTGACTGTCTTTTCGGAAGACAGGGCTATGGCGCATTTGACCGCACTGCGTGGCACGCCTTCGTATCAACACAGCGTGGGCATCCCGAGTCCACCCCTCTGCCCATCTGCCCGTGCCCACACCACACCAGGACAGTGCGAAAGAACGCCTTTCCTGCCCCACTAACCACCTGTCCCCCTTATTAGCCCCCCTGTAACAAGACAGCGCAGATGGCGTCTCACAGTGACAAAAGGCGCCACACGTGCACCTTTATTCACATGACAGAAAACCCTTCAGAATAAATGTGCGCGACTACCTCCGCTAACTAATGACACTTCTGTGTGGGACCTTCTCTAGAGTGTTGTGTTGGTTGCAATTGTATGAAGATGTTCATCTTAGCTTTGCGTGATTGATGCTACAGTGAGGTGTGTGCGGATGGGACAACTTCAGGTTGCCAACGGGTGGAGATGTCCGAAAAGTGGAAGACTTTGGGGATCGAGACACGACCGCGCGAAAGCGCCAAAGTTTTGAGAAGCAAAAGGGAGGAAGGTGGGTCGAAAGTTATTGCGATATAGCGTGTATCAAGGAGCGTGAGAAGATCTCGCCGTCTGTCTGGAGTGATAAGACTGATGCTTATCACGTGCTAGCTTAGTTAGCATTCTCAAAAGTTCTGTGTTTCGTTGCGCTCAACTCTCTCTCGCTTACCTAACACTGTGGTCCTGCTCAAACTGGACGAAGCAACGAAACGAGTGGAGCGGTGACCAAGTGAGGCCCTAGCCGTCGGCCCTCCTGCGGCCTCGCAGAGACCACGCAGGATGAAAGAGAAAGAAGCGATGTGTAGTAATCTATCAGAAGAAAGAAAAAAGCTAATTAGAGAAAATTAAGCAAACAAGTGCATAGTATATTATCACTGTATCCCCCATCCAGTGATACAGACGGGTTTCTTCATCATATCTCCAGCGTCTTGCTAGTTATCTCACAGTATAGTGTACATCATCATCATCATCATCATCATCATCATCATCTTTCATGCATTCGCCGTGAGTGACCCCTGCCTTACAACGTCCACGTTAATGGCGAAACAATGGCGCACCGATGAAGATATCACGCCGGCGCCAGCACCGTCCAAATCAAGAACCTCCAGCTAACATTATAGCACGAAATAAATAATCCGTATAAGCCACGCGCGCGAACAGTGTCACAACAAACACACAAGCGACACCCAGGGGCGTGTGAGGAAGCACGAACAACACACGGGTACGCTTCCACCCCCCGCCGCCTCTACAGTACACACAACGCGTACACATGCGTGTACGTTCGCGCCGTGTCCACGGCCCTTTTTACTTCTTTTTCTTCGACGCTGTGCACGACACCAAGACGTGAGCACCGCAAACTAGAACCAGCGCGCGCAATCACGTACCTGCCGCCTTCCGCTTGGGCGCCTTGCGCTTCCTTCCCGCCGTCCCTTCAGAGGAAGAGGAGGACGGGGCCTCTTCCTCTTCCTCGTCATCCTCGCGCTGTCCGTCTGCATCTGCGTCCGCGTCCGCGTCGCCAACGGGAGCGCCCGGGTCGCGTGCGCAGTCGGGACAGAACCACTCGCCGTCAGGTATCGCGGTCAGTGGCGGCTTGAGGCAGCCGAGGTGCAATGGCCGGTCGCACTATCGCAGGGCACATGCACGCGTCAACGTCCCTGCGCGGCACAAGAGAAAAGAGAGCGAGGACGCACTTTGTCGCACTCGAGCGGCGGGTCATCGTCGCCGTTGTCCTTGTTGCATCGGACGCACAGGTCCGGCGCGTCGAGGTCCGCGGGATGGCGTGGGAGGTCCGAGAGCTTGTCGCTTGGGGTCGCGAGGAAGTACGTAGTATTCTGGCCTGCAACAATGCTGCCTCGCGGAGCGCAGAGTGAGAAACAGGCCTGGTCCTGGAGACAAATGGCACCCACTCGAATACGTTAATGCCTATAAGCGGCTGATGCCGCGTGGGCTTGGTAGCGCTCTTGGGTTCGTTGGGTCCGAGACCAAGTTCGCCTGTAATGCGGGATCTGTCACCAAATATCAAGGACAGAAGACGTGCGTGGAGACGGACCGTTCGCGGCATTCTGACCCCACGCAATGGTCATAATTCCGCCATCCTCGTCATCAGGTGACAGACCAAAGTGCGTCACGCCGCCACAAGCAGCGTGGATCATCTTGCACGCCCTGCAGCGCGTGTGTGAGCCCCAACTCGGAATACATGCCCAATCTGTCTACGTACATGATGTCTTGCATGTAGCGGAAGGTCGAGTATGGCTGGCCGCCCGATCCTAGGGGTACCCTTGTCAAAGATGTATGACAGTGGTGCATCAGCTGGCCTTACCATCGCCCGTGTTCTTCCACTGCAATGCGGCAAAAACATGTGAGACTGAAGGTGAAGGGGTAAATAGCAAGTGGGCGGTTGGACATACTTTGCCCGCCATCCAGTACATGCCCTGTTTGTCGATGACAACGGAATTTGATGGGCCGGCCGCGATTTTGGCTCCCATGAGCTGCTGCTGCGGCCCAGCGAACTATGACACAATGTGATCGTCAGAGCGCCGACAGTTTTGCCGACAGAAGGGGGCAGATGGGCAAGATTTCCACACTCACTTGAGGCACCACTTTCGGAGTTAGAACGTCCTGTTGATTCCCGAGGCCCAGTCTGCAGTATCCGTTGTAGCCCCATACGTACACGATGCTGTCGGCACCCGGATTGGATGAGCGGACATGCTTTATTTGGATTAAGGGTAAAGCCGTACCCTTGATCGTCGAGCGCGATACTATGTTGCTGTCCACATGCGATCTGAATGATCTTCTTGTCCTCGAGGCCCTTAATAAGAGCTGGACAGTGATTGGATTTCGTGTGAGAAAGAAGAGCAGATGAGTGATCGAACTCAACTGGGCTCTGGCTCGATGTCATATGCCGTCTTGTTTCCCGTCACGATGTGTTCACCCGTCCGTCCGTTCCCAAGCTGGCCTTTCTCTCCGCTTCCACACGCATAGACTATCCGCAGCGCTCTGTTTAGCATTCCTCTATCTGAAGTGCCAGGAGATTCGTTACCTTTCCCGTTGTTTGTCAAGAACAGCGAGAATGTGATGCCTGCTGCAGCACGGACCACGCGCTCCTGCTCCCCCATCTCTGGGTAGAAGGGACAACTCACCAGCTTGAACGCAGACACCTCGGGGCATATCGGTTGCGCACACTACACATACACACACACACACATTGACTTCCGTAGCGGAACAAGCAGGAAGTGCCCCAACCCACCTGGGCCACATTGTTCACACCCGCGGTCCACACCTGTCCATTACTGCCTACAAGAATCGAGTGTCCTCTGCCGCAAGCCGCATGCACGAAACGCGTTCCCTTCGGCGCGCCAAGGTCCGTGGGCCTGAGCCGCCGCGGTGCATTCTCGGATATGCACTCCTGGCCCGTGACGCCAAGCGCTGACGCCTGGTTCCGCCCAAACATCCAGGCGGTGCCGTCGATGTCGAGGACAATGCAGTGGCAGCCTGCGCAGCCCGCGTGTATCGACACAGCCTTGATGTTGCTCAGCGAGCGCAGGATGTGCGGCTCGAGTAGGTCCGGGTGTCTGTTGGAAGTCAGTGGGGAGGGCGGGCAGGGAGTCAGGCAACACGCTCGTACTCTGGGATGTAACCGTCAGGTCTGTTGGCGCCCCCGCGCTCCTTACGCCCTAGCTTCGGCCTGCCGTGGACCACATCAGTCAGCATAGGAGTACACAGAGGCCGCGACGCGACAGGCGCGTTCCGGGGCTGAGCGACGTACCAGTCTGTGCCTCCGCATATTAGAACTGTGTATGCCCGGGTCAGTCAGCGAGGACAGCAAAGAGTGTAAATAAGAGGCGCAGTACCTCGACCCCATTTTTGTGGGCTGGAGGCGACAGGAGATGTGAGAGAGGTGCCAAAGTTGAGTGCGCTCATGGTACAGGCAGGGTTGAAAGGCTACAGGCGCCCAAATCCAACAACCCCTAAGGACCCAAAGACCGTGGGTCCAACTCTCAGCCTCCGCCTCTCCCTCCACCGACAGCACCCCCACTCCGCGCGATACCGCTGTGCATACTCAAATCTGTCTATCAACAGGCGCAGGCCAGAGTCGATGCTGGCGCGCACAATCGATCGACTGGTGCTACGTCGATGGCAGTAAGCCTAGGAACTGTGGATGCCATTATCGCAATCGCAAATAGCATGTCGAGCCTCTTCTTTATTATTAATAACTACACGAGACGCGGGTCTAGCCTTGTTATCCTGCGTCGTATAGTACACTACACTCTCTGAAGATTCGGACTGGTACGTCCAGCATGCCTGTATCTAGGTGCTGAGCCCAGCCGGTATACCACTCATCGTCCGTAGATCACTTGAATAACAAACGACCTAGTGAGTGGTTGTACGTATTTCTGGAACGCCGGAGGACATACTGGGAGAGAACGTAGATCTGAAGAAGCCGCAGTTTGATTTAGCGTCTCAGAAACGGGCTTCGATCGTGATTCGGGTACGTCCATCGTGTCCCCACCGTTAACCAGGCATTCGCGAAGCGTGTGTCGGACGTTCAGTGTTGCAAGGAGGCAATTTGAGTTCACTGCGGGCCGGATCAATAGATGGTCGATTGCAACTTCAATATAACTCGAACGTACGCTTGCCAAGTATGGTGTATAACCCCGTGGCTTGAAATTCGGAGGCCACAGTCAACTACTCAGCGGTCATTACATATAGGCATGCGAAGGGTTAGGTACGAGAGAACTTTACCGATATCAATATGCCTATCGTCCACAAGCTGGGAACACTAGTTAGTGGCTCAAGCGTAAGTTACGGTGCTCAGAGAGGGCATACGTAATCAGCAAACCACTGCTCAGTGTGTATGCAATCAAGTTATTCAGGATGGGGTTCGTCCTGAGACACAAAAATGAACACCACTCTCCCAACCAGACGATAACGCGTGAACGAGCCGTGTGAATAGGACGTCCTTCCGCTTCCATAACAGCGTTGACAGCGTGATGGTGATGAAAATATCCGACAGGGTGCCCAAAGCCAAAACAGCATTCTACCAAGTATGTGTGAGGACAGGCCCGTTCCAAAGCAGTGACAACACACAGATATGGCGTAATTCTTGACCATAGGCTCGGACAAACTGAGATGAGGATATGTAAGAATGAGGCCACGGCTTGGTGTGAAGTGTGTACATACATCTTCGATGTGACAACTATGGCGAGCCGGATATCAGCGTTCTGCAATCAAGGCATTGGAAGAAAGACCGACACATTGAAATTCCTTGATGTCCAGCATCCGCTTAGAATATGGATAAAATCGCAGTCAGACCGCTTACCGAACGTAGATAGCAAGAGCAGGGCCTGCTACAATCAGAGGAACGCTTTGGGACAATGTCGACTGAAAGACATACCGAAAATGCAGCCAGGAATTTATTACGATTGCTGACTTCTTGGTCATGAGATCGGAGATCCATATTATAGCCTTTTTACAAGACTTACATTTCCAAATTCGCAGACAGTAGAAGCTGTGGTGACAATGTAACTATGTAGCAGCGGCATTGGGCGACGACTTGTGTAACGCACCATCTGATGGATGATTCGGCCAGGCTC
>QLPN01005076.1:0-32406 GCA_003314395.1 Albatrellus ellisii | reverse complement strand
GCACTCAGTGAACTTCCGCAGTGAAAGAAGTGGTCACCAAGACTGACTGTAAACAACATGACCGTCTGTCACTGCGGTAAGAGGAGTGTTCGGATCGGTCGAAGATGTTGAAGGCTTACCCCCAAGCCCCTTCAGCATGGACCACATAAGTGCAAGGCCTGAAAATTGTATCGGATTCACCTACCAAAACATTCGCCCACAGGGAGACAAAAAAGTCATCGAGTCATGCGGCCAGGTGGGTAACATGGATATGACCTGATACACGCCATAGGCGACGGCAACCGTGTGTAAGGTATCTATTATGCTATAACACGAGATGAGAACCAGGCCTCATCTTCCAACAGGACAAGAATGGCCTTACCACAACCATACGACCTTGCAGAAGCCGAAATTGAACACGTGGCAGAAATTCCAGAATGTGCACTCACGAAGACCTTCAACGCTGGGGGATCCTGACGGTATATTCTGAAGTACGCGAACACCTGCATCATCATAGTACCATAGAGTCTGGCAATGGTGCATTTTCAAGGAGGACGTTAACGTGAGGCCGCTTGCACAGATTGACCAAGGGCGCGAGAGGCCACTCACATCGCCGCAAGGTACGCACCGGCGAACAGGGGGACCGATGCGGACAGTAGGGAGTGCATGTCGTTCAAGTTCGTTGTGGATAGACGTCCAACGGGGGCCGAGACTACTAGCTACGGCAGAGGCAGACTACGGTGGAGGCTTTGAGCGTTCCCTTGCGTTGGGCATTAGGGACGATGGTCCATCGTATCTTCTATTTAAGTACCATTCCCGATAGGCGCCAGGTTCTGTAGGTACTGCCAGTGCTAGCGGCGCAAACCGTCAAGAGTCGAGTCGGACACCAAGACTGACAGTGGCGCTCTGTGCGCTCCGTGAACATAGCCTGAGTGAATTCAGTGAACGAGCCTGGGCCATATCCTCGAGCTCTTGGCGTCTGGCTGCAGCAAAACATATTCCCACCCGAACGCGACTCGGAGTCCCGGGCCGCCCCTTGCCATCACCAGTGTGAGAAGGTGTCCGCCCACTGCTACGGCAGCAATTTGAAAACTTGCTACTCGCTGTCAAAAGACTTGGACGTTCTTCTATTCTCTCCAGTTTATCTCTGCTGGTTTTCTGCCTCTTCTGTGTCTCGCTTGAATGGCTCAGGCCTAATTGTGGTGGTTCTCGGCATTAAGGAAATTTTTGGTTCGGCGATAGCCTCGTACTTCCGTGTCCGAGTCGAACGATAAGCCGGCGGACTCGGCAAACCTTGCTAACTCACACACGACTCCTCAGCGCCTTCCCTGGGCTACTCGTTACCCACGCACCTTTAGCCGTGTGTGTTTTACTACAGTGGCATCGTCTTGACGCCTGATCTGCATAGACAATTTGAAGGTAAGTGACGTAAGAATACATTTTATTGTTCTCACAAATTTGAAGTGCATTTCCCTGCTCTGTGGGTCTCATGCTGTCACGAAGGCAAGTGTTCAGATCTCAACCTTAGTGCGTACCGCAACGTTCCGGTATTGACGAGTGGTTGCGCATTTATCGCCAGCGAAGATAATAACGAACGTCCGTGGCCTACGGCTTAATAGTCTCGGCCCCATTGTACCGGTTGAGCTCATGGAAAGGGCCGTTAGGCCACTTGCCACGCACGCCCAGTTCTACCTCTACATCCACTTGCTGTATCAGTCGTAAATTATCTTTTTTAACGCCTCGGACCCTATGCTCACGGGCTTTTCATGAACTTGACTACGTTTTGGAGGTGGGACGACTCTGGTTTTGGCTCCCGCAACTTCCATGTTCGATGTGCCCTTCGTCCTCTCACAGCTGATCAACATGACATCCTTTACCGTTGGTCCACCGACGACCAATGCGTGGTCTTGGGATGTGAACACGCTTACTGGTGATGCGCGAGACCGCACCGGAGAGGAGGCCCGTCGGTTCATCGCAGTCGGAGTCCCGAAGTCCTTGCCCTTGCGGGTACTGTATCTTCGTGAAGATGTCCATCAATGACTAAGAGGCGCGCGCAGCCGCCGGCCACTGGGCGTTCCTCGTCCTCACTGTCTTCCATGTCGCTTTCGCCGCCATAGAGCACGTCCTCGGACGCATAGCCTCCATGGTACAGCAGCCACGGATAGCAAGTCCGCATTCGAGCGCAGGCGCACATACCTCGCCATGCGCCCCTTTTCTCTTCGCTCTAACCTTTCTCTTCTTGGCCTCTTCTTCGCCGGCACACGAGTACACGTCCTTCCAGCCGAACCGCCGGGTCATCCGCTCGAAGATGCGCAGTATTTTTATGTCGAAGTGGTTCTTGTGATCGTGCGCACAGCCAAGCAGCGCTGACACCATATTCTGAAGATGCCGCCGTATGACGTCTTCTGCGAGGAAATGGATGGCTAGCTTGATGTAGCGACTTCTCAGTCGGCGGAGGCCAGAAACACGAGCAAGGTGGGGATCTCGCCGCGCATTGCAGCCATTGTATCGTCTGTCCAGGAAGCGTGTTCGCTCAGCAAATCCAACCCGCGACATCATCTCGTACCTTTGAACACAAACAAAACCAAGTTGGGGGATCGCATGATTGCTAGGAGTTTTGCTGGCGCGATGCCACATATGGCTAGTGCGACGGTGACAGGCTAGCCTTGGCTGTATGTCGAGTTAGTGGTGCCATCAGCGTGCAAGTGTTTCATGACCAATGTACCTTTGTCCCGACCCACTCCATCGATTATATAACTCTGCTCTCGCTCATTTTCTTTCCCACAACCACGATCAAAGGGTCGCATTTTTTTTATAGCTCTTTCGTGCCAAGAACCGCCTCTGGTATGAACGAGGGGATAACATACAAGGATGTTGGCAGTACCAAAGGTAGGTGGCTATGCAGGAGGAAGTGATACCGGAACATCTCTGAGCACGGCTCGCAAAGATATTCAATTACAGCGTTACTGATTTTGTTGCGCTGATGACGCCGTGTCAAGTACAATCTCTGGGAGACGGGGGCAAAGCGCACGCACCTGCACCGTGGGACATCACACTGGACCTGCCATGGACGAAGGCTCGTCATTGAACTTGCTCGCCCACCGCTAGAAGCGACCCATTGCTATAAATGTAGTATAAAGTCTGTGAAGGAGAGTGACCTATTACCCAGTGCTAGGTATATCCTGTGCGCTGTAAGCCTGGCACGGGTCTTAAAGCTTACTACTTACGGATTGTTACAAAAGCCTCAGTTCATGTGTAGTTGCTTTCAGGCACACCTTGTCTTGTACCGTACCGTCATCTCTGTCTCAGGCAACACAGCGCGGTCATATCATGCTTTTATGTGTCTCCATCTGAGTGTTTCCTTCGAAGGACTGGCGCACCATAGCCATGTCCTGTGTGCGAGGAAGTACTGATCGGGAGATAGTGCCAGACAGCAATTCACTTCTTGTATCCTGTTGAACTAGAGAATCGAGCCTCCCGCCTCATCCATGCATACGTTATCACTCATCCGCCCCCACACCGCCTCGTCTTCCTCGAACACCACAGTGACTCAGTGGAACCCGGCTCTTTTGCAGCGCTGACCACAGCCCATTCTTTTTCGCGCCAACACCTCTTCATCATCAACATTGCCCCGCACTATCATGGAGTGACTAGCATCTCGATGTGGAGACGTCTACCCACAATGCAAAGGAAGGATTGAATGATAGGTGAGCATGGCCATGCGCTTTCTGAGCCGAGAGTTGTCAAGCTATTGGAGTATGTCACTATGCGTTCTTTCCTGCCATATGTACTGCTGTGCATTGCTCTTAGCCTTCTTTATCTATGACGAGCCAAGTCTACTGGTGCTGGTTGACGATGGCTGGCAATAGTTCATCCTTGGCCCTGTGTCGGAACTTATACATGACCCTGGACTTATTTGACCCGCACAGGACATAGTACTAGTTTCTTGTGGTGCAGATTGGGCCATAAGTTGCATCGACAACACAATAGTTGCACCTCCAAACAGAGAAAGCAGCCTGTGACGGCATCCATCAGGACCTCCTCGGGGGAGTGATGACCTCGGTCAACTCCATGCCGCATCACTGACGAGTACCACACCGCCAGACGCATCCACCGCGCACGAGCCATAGATAATATTGATACGTGAGACGGCCTGTGACTCCACGCAGAGTCTCGGACGTTTACCTTTTTTTTTTTCGCTTTGATCAGTGTTCAGCGTTCAAGATGATTACTATATATGGTGACTGCTTTGTGGTTGAATTTCTGGATTGAGGGATATACAGGGACTGTGTTGGGTCGTTGCCAGGCAAATGTTATTCTGCGCCGAGTCATGAAACTCGGAGTAGATTGGACACGGTCTAGGGGTAATAAGCGTTGTAAGCGTCGCCGTGGGCATCTGGGCCAATCGATTGGCCTGATCTAAATGTTTTAAATCCGACTGCATTCAAAACAAGAACACTTTATTGTACGTCGCAATTGCAGGTAAGAGGTATTTAACAAAGATAGATTGGTCGTTGATAATTCGTTACATACTCTGGGAAATCAAACATCAAACCCGAAGTCGTCAACCTGCTGAACAGCCAACTTGAGCTTGATTCCATCGATATCACTTTTGCGAGGCTTACTAAAACTTGCGGCTAGGATATTCCAGGGGGGTTGGAGAGTCAGCACCAAGCTTCTGTTAAAGAGGAAAGATCAGAACGTCTACCCACCACCCGCGATACTACTCGTATCTCCGACAATCCGTGTATACTTACGCCGAGACTAAGTGTGGAGTTAGACCTGGAAATTCTTAGTATTCACTACTATTGATATGATGCGGAACCTGGAAGTAGGGATGGTCTATGTCAGAGAATCGTAGAACACGAATGTCGGCGAATACTTTGATACTGATCTTCGTAGACATGACGATGTTTTGGTCGTCGATAAGCTTGACGAACCCAGGTTGTACCTGCGCCTCATGGGTGTAAGATTGCAGTGCCAGTGTCAACGAAAGTACAGTAGCTGCACATTGGAGATAAGGTCCTCGTATACAGAAGCCAGCACATCGCTTGAGAATCTCTCCATACCAGGGAAATTATATTTTGTAAAATGATTCTGGTGCCATACGTAGTTGGGGATGTTTCCCACTGGTGTTCGTAAGTATAATCTATAGAATCACCAAAAAACACAATTTCACTACAGAAGAGGTAGACGGCGAATGGGTCGTGTAAAGAAAAAGGATGCGACTCCACTCTTCCTACGAAGACTTTATGTTGCTTCCTTTTGCACCCAATCCTCTTGGCTCAGTCAAGGCACACGCTGCAGCTGCCGGTGGCGTCCTTTCTGCTTGTGAAGCTAGACAATATAGTCGATCGCCCTGTTAGTACCCTCGCATAAGTTGACAAGTGAACTTTCTTCCGCGTGAGACTCAACACTCGAATGTCACCTCGTGTAAGATTATCATCCGCACGAACTATACCTAGACCACGTCGTATAAGATTATGGCGCCTCCTAGACAACAGATAGACTTGTTCAGCTGCTTTCCTAGCCCAACCCTGACTACCTGGAGGAACTTGCGAATTGTCCTGGATTAGAAGCCCTCGAGCAGTTCTGACTGGACTGCATGATACAGTGATACCCTTAGTGATGTTCAGAGCAATGAGGGTTAATGTACTACTGGCACCGGACATTCGCCGAATAATGCAGCAGCATGCCGCCCTTTCCCTTTGGATAGGCGAGCTGAGCGCAGTGAACGAGCAAAGGTGTAAAGCTCGCGTGCTCGCTTGTGTGACACGTGTTATATAACATGTTTGCAAGTTTGAAATGTTCGACAATAGAGATCGTGGGAAAAGAAGAAGTATGTAGCCTAATCAAGCGATAACAGCAATCGGTTCCTCGCTTGTCTTGTCTACTCGTTTCTTCTTCTAACCACCATCAGCACAAGTTCACCATCTCACCACCTGCCGCAGCGGCGCACAGGGCTCATTGATCTAGTGGAGGAGCATCCATCTAGCTTGGTCGCGCCCCGTTCATAACGTTGCATGACACTGCTCCATGTCCAGTTTGCGCTCCGAAACCAAGATGCCTTCCAGCGTCTGCTCAATGGTAACGTATCCCACAGCAAGCCCGCTGTGCGCGGAAGCAGCAGCGGTGGTGGCTCTTGGGGCCGTCAGGGCACGTCCATCTACGCAGCTATGGCCCTCGACGTCAACGCCTATGACCCGCTCGGGCGAACAGTCCTACATCTCGCATCTTCTGCAACCGACTCCGCCGCCACTGAATATGTTCGCCTTCTGCTCGCTCACCCGAATATCAATGTCAATGTCCTCGATAAGGAGAACCATTGGACACCACTCCACCGCGCGCTGTATCATGGAAATCTGAGCACGGCGTAGGTTTCCTATTTTTCTGTATCAAGAGCAGCGCAGTTTCGTGTCAAATGATGGCGTATAGCGCTCTCCTGCTGCAGCACGCCGATACTAACATCAATCTCACCGACCTCGATGGTTATCGGGCCTTCGATCTCTACAACGCTACCATCAACGACGCCGAATCGTTTGATGCAGACCTGTACCCTAAAGAGCTATTCACCTGGGGTGCAAACAGGTAATTCTTGTAAGCTCGTTGTGCTGCCGTCGTGTGACAGGCTGCCTGTCTGCAGGAACGCAGCGCTCGGGCTCGGAGACAGCGACGACAGGGTCCATCCAGAACAGATCCCACTACCTCATCTAGACGGTAGTCCCACGAAGCTATTGTCAAAGTTAACGGCTGCTTCCGTCCGACATGCTGCCATGTCCAAATTGCACACAGGTATGTAGACTTGGGTGGTCGCTTTCTGTAGTGTATTCAATTACTCCAAGTCGTCGTCACCAATGAGCCACGTGGTAATGTCCGCGCTTGCGGGTTCGCAAGCACCGGCCGGTGAGTCTTGGCGACTCTGTACGACCTTGTTTACTTCATAGTCTCAATAACAGCCTTGGCTCTGGGAGCGGTCAGCATACCCAATATGCCCTTTCTCCCGTATCTCAGCTTGAGCAGCACACCATTGTCTCCGTGGCTCTCGGTCAAGATCACACTCTCGCCTTGACAGACACTGGCGCAGTACTCAGCTGGGGGCTTAATCGGTTTTCACAGCTGGGCTACCCAGTAGATATTGTTTCAGTAGCTCGCGTCGAGGAGCCTGTGCAGGCTGTTCCTCGAGTGATAAGATCGCTCAAACAGGAACGCGTGCTCGGTGTGGCTGCATGCAAAACGGCGTCTGCATGTTGGACGGACCATGCAGTGTTCACTTGGGGAAAGAACAACGGTCAACTTGGTGATCTTTTTCCTCATTCGTACCGGAGCGCCTTTTGATGACGATTCGCTATCTCAGGTTATGACAAATCCGCGCAGTCGGTGCAGGTGACGCCTCGTTTGGTCACGAAAGTGATCAAGCCCGTTATCGCAATTGCCATGACAGTTGGTCTCCAACGTCGTCTGACACGAGCTCCATAACTAATGCTACTTACTCAAATAACAGGACTACGCAACAGCGTGCTTGCAGAAGACCAACGATGTGGTCCTGCTGTCCAGTAACGCACATTTCAAGATAGTTTTCCCCTCGCAAAGTTTCCCATCAGGAATCCTTACGTACCGGCCGCCGCAGGCTGCCAACACCGCGAGCATCGCGAAAATCGTCAGTAGTGACTCAATGTTCGCGGCGCTCTCTTCCAACGGAGAGATCTTCACTTTTTCCGTCCCGCCTCCTGACGCAGACGGGAGCAAGGTGGTGATCAAACCGCAACCTGTCTGGGCACTGCGTAAGCAGTGGAGCACTGTCCGAGTGCGTTGCCAGCCGTCGATTAGATTTTCTGGCGTTGACCCGCATTCGTCAAGGACGTCGCACTCGGCTCGGACGGGTCCATCATTGTATGCACCAGGTCTGGCCACGTCTTTATGCGATCACGCAACGTGAAGAGCGCTCAGGGTACAGCTGTCAAGTCCTTCAAGTTCCAACGCGTTCCGTACATTCACCGTGTCGTGGGTGTACTGGCCAACGAGACGGGCGCCATGGGGGCCCTCCGAGTCGAGTTCCGTCCCGATCCAATATACGTCGTCGGGAACACGCTCCCGCAGGATATGTCCAAATTACGGCCATACTTGAAGTATGACAAGTTACTCCCTATCGGCATGGAGGACGTAAGAGTCGAGCCTGGATTACTGGCGCCGCGGTGTCAAGGAGCAGCGGCGCGTCACAGTCCGTTGGAGGTATGCGGACACGCTGAGGGCGAGAAGAGCGGGGGGAGCACGCCTGGATCGGCCTGGATGAACAATGCTGAGATGTGTCCTCCAACCCAGCATGCTGACCAATGGATCCCACGCCCAGGGAAGGACTGTGAGAACTCTGTGGTCCCCTCCCTTATCCCACCTCCGCTAAACGAAGACGACCAGAGCGAGGATATGGATATCGAGAGTGACATACGCGAAATACGGGATTTATGGGAGGTCATTGAGCAGGATAGACTCTCGCAGAGAAGGCACGGGCGAGGCCTGTATGGAGCCTCTCGTCTTGCTCACGGTGCCGATCTCATGGTTAGTGTACGACAATCCGCCTTCGAGTTCCCCGTTCATCGTGTCGTCTTGTTGGCGCGGTCTTCTGTCCTCAATGCACTGCTGTCAGGAAAGAAGAAAGGCGCCGGGCCACTCAGTTCCGGTATCTCAGTGGAGTTCGATTCACGGACGTCCGGATTGCCGCAGTTGGTGTTCGACGGGTGTCACGCGCTTTCGGTGCTTATTCTCGTGCACTATCTGTATTCTGATGAACTCCTCGCGATCTGGGACATCCGTGTCGCGCATGCCGTGCAGCCACTTACCATCGATGCTGAACTGCAGGCCACGGTCGTGCGCAATCTGCAGAACATAGCAGATGTACTCGGGCTGCCACAAATGGGGGAGCCGCTGCGCTCCACTGTGAAACGCAGCCCGGAACCCACGATGGTACGTGAGATGGCCGCGTTATTTAGTGGTTGTCAGAATAAGGGTACAGCGGAGGTGCGTGGCGACGACGACGACGACGACGAAGGGTGGGAGCGTAGGCCATGTGCGCCGGATGTGGTGCTACAACTAGCGGACACAGAAGCGTACTGCCATTCTGTTGTTCTGCGTGCGCGAACGGCATTTTTTGAGTGTTTCTTCGACGAACCAAGCTGGACGGCATGCAGGTGGACGGAGAGCGGGTTGATCAACGTAGATCTGAGGCACCTGCACTGGAAGCCCATGGAGTATGTACTACGCTTCCTATGCTGCGGCGAGGAAGGCGAGATGTTTGCGCAACTGGGTAAGTCACGGCGTATCTCGTGTATTCTTGATCAACAATTTCGTACAGACTTTATAGACACAGTCGACGATCTCCTAGACTTGATGTTCAGTGTCATGTCTGCTGCGGTACGTTGGTTCTGGCGCGGTGCTTGAAACTTGCCTTATGTCTTGTCGTCTTGCCAGGATCAGTTGCTTCTCAACCGACTGTTGCTCATATGCTCGTCCATCGTACTGAGATACGTCAATTTGCACAATGTATGTGCCATCCTCGCGGACGCCACGTACCTGCACTGTGCAGCCCTTGTGGACCGGCTGCATCAGTACATGGTTGTGAATGCAGAAGCCCTGCTCGAGAGCTCAATGCTGGACAGCCTGACGCCTCATCTACTCCGCGAGTTCTCGCTGTCCGTCCGGAAGGAGCAGTGGTTAAAGTCACCAGTGTTACGTTCCAGCATGCTGGTGGACCAGGCGATGGAGCGGAGCTACGAGTGGCCCGAGCTGCAGGACATACCGCAACTCCTCGTCCCGACCGCGGCCGCACGGAGCTCACCTAAGTCGTCTCCAAAGAAGAGCAGGCAGACATTGCCTCTTACTAGCCCTTCTCTCTGTCCTGTGTCAGCCTCGCGGGATGTTCCGCCGTCGCCTGCGGGAGACGACATTTTCATGATGGATGATGTTAATCCCGTAGCGTCTCTCAGCCTGGACATACCACCTGTCGCAGCGCCAGTCAGTCCGTGGAAATCAAAATCCGTGACTCATAAGTACGTCGTGCACTGCCTGTGTCGCCCTCGGTGACTGAATCGTACTTTCAGGGTCGACATGAAAGCCATCCTCGCCGAGGAGGCGCAGGAAAGCAAGCTCGCAGGTCAGCGCCGGCTGGCGCTGTCCCGTCAAGGCAGCCAGCATACGCTGCAGAGCGTGGCGGGCGGTGCAATGGTGCCCAGGACACCGTCCAAGGACCGGGTGGCATCAGCATGGCCCTCGTCGTCAGCAGATGTGCAACGAGCGGATCGTTCTTGGTGGTCTTCTGTTCCTAGCCCCGTGCAAATATCAAGCGCCGTCCGCACGTCGCCATCGAGCACAGGTTTGCACAGTCCTCCAAGGCAGGGCTCCTTCACTACACCATGCCGTGCGACATCAGTTGTACAGCAGCAGAAGCAGCAGCAGCAGCAGCAGCAGCAGCAGCAGCGGACTGCTCGTCCCGGCCTCGGGCATATTATCATCCCGGTGCGGCATCCGCAGACCAAGTCAGGCGCACGCTCTACCTCGTGAGTCTTCCCAAACTCTCCTTTCTTCCCGACAAAACCGGACCTCGTTTTTTTATTTTTTATAGGTCAGGCAACCACGCATGGACGCTCCCGCCAGTGCAGCCGGTCGTAGAGGGATCAGCGATGTCGTTCGCAGACATCCAGGCGATGCAGTGCGTGGAGGAGATGGCGCCCGCGCGCGACCGGCGCTCGCTGCGCCAGATACAAGAAGAGGAGCAGGCACGCGAGGAGGAAGAGCGGTTCCTGCGGTGGTGGGCGGAGGAAGAGGAGCGCGTACGGCTAGAAGAAGAGCGGCTCATTGCCACGGTGGCGGAGGCGGCGAAGATGGAGGGAGAGGGGAAGGGGAAGGGAAAGAGGAAGGGCAGAAAGGAAGAGAAGCACTGGCCCTCTGCGGGTGGGCAGAGCAAGCCGAGATCCGAGGCGAAGGTGCAAGCGGATGCGAATGCCAGTGTGCTAGTGAGGCGAGGGGATACTACTAACGCGGCAGGAGTGGGCACGTCGGACGGACCCACGCGGGATACGCACAGACGATCGAAACCCAAGACCTCCAAAGCCTAAGGTTGCTGGCATGATCTATTTGTTTGATGTCGTGGACACTTTATTTATTAGCCGTAGTTTAAAGTAGGTGCTATGACACCAAAGAATGTAATACCGTAATTCTCAAGGCTGGTTGTGCACCTACGTGGCACGTCGAGTTCACTTCTTTCCTTTCCAGAAGAAATACTGCATGACCTCTCTTTTAGGTAGTAGGATGCCTTTTGTATTATGTACAGTTGTATTTGAGGGGAGGGCTTGCTCAATGTCTATACCGGTAGAGAATAAAGACTAAGTGCTACAACAGATAGATGTCGAGTGGGGAAGTTGACGATGAGTAGGGAGGGCTGGCTAGTGTTGATGGAGGGATGTAGCGATGGCGAGTCTAAGTATGGACGGCCTCGTCATTGGCATATTCTTCCCCGGGTTTGAATGTAAGGTTATCGGTGACGTTCGCGATAGCGTCAGGGGCGTGGTTGTCTTGGATGTGGAGGTCCTGCCCCGCCTCCGTAACTCTAACTTTCACGACATCACCGTTGCTGCACAACGCGTTGAGCAATGTGGAACCTCACGAGGACTATAGATCACGTACCGAACTGTACCCTGCAGCAGCTTCTGTGCAAGAGGGAAGAGCACTTTCGTGCGCACGACACGCGCAATCGCTCGAGCGCCATACAGGTCCGAGTACCCGAGTTGCGCGAGCCACCCACGTGCCGGGTCATCGACGTCCATCGTTATTCGTCTAGGCTTGAGGCGATCGGAAACGTCCTTTAGCCGTAAAGACACCACCTTGAGGATGGAGTCGCGCGACAGCTTGTTGAAGACAAGGATCGAATCGAGGCGGTTGAGCAGCTCCGGCGGGAAATACTCGGACGTGCGCTCGAGCACCTCATCTCTTGCTTCGGTGGTGACCACGCCATTCTTGTCACTGGCAGTTGGGTGGGCGAGAATATCGCTCCCTGCATATAAAGATCAATGACCAGACTTGCCTGGTCGGGTCAAAGCACTACACACCAAGATTACTGGTGAGACAGATAATGGTATTCTGGGACGGTAACGAATCAGCCCTTCCCGAAGTTATGAGGGTTACAATCTTCTGCTGACTTTGAAGTCTACCTTGCGGCCTTGGCTGTCCGTGATGTTGCCTTCATCCAGGATTTGCAAGAGGATCATCGCGACATCCTGAAGGAGCCTTGAGTGTTGCACCAATAGGAAGGAGGATCATGGTTACCTTGTGTGCTTTCTCAAGCTCATCAAGAAGAATGATGGCTGGACCCATGTGTCAGTATCGTGCTGACATTGTTGATACTAATCCACATACCGTACGGTCTCCGGCGGACGGCTTCAGTCAATTGGCCTATGAAAACGATAGGAAATGAGTCGCGGCGTGACCAAACAACACGGGCACATACCGCCTTCTTCGAATCCAACATAGCCAGGAGCAGCCCCAATCAGACGAGATATTGTGTGACGATCATGGTACTGATTCAGGATGTCAAGTGTCAGCATCTGATATAGTTCGACAATAGCTTCTCTAGAGACTCACTTCAGACATGTTGATATTAATTCTGTGTTTTAGAATGTAAGTCGGGAACTTCCCCACCGAAACGACAGAACTACTTACAATCCTCTCTGTTCGTCATTGAATAGGAATGCGGCGAGGGCTTTGGACAACTCTGTCTGATAGAAAACCGTTAAGTGAGAGACATACAGAGGCTGTATAAAACGTACTTTTCCAACACCTGTTGGGCCTAAAAACAAGAAGGATGCGACAGGTCGTGTCTGTGCCTGGAGACCGGCTCGCGAGATTCTGACGGCGTCGCTGACTGCAGTGACAACATGATCTTGGCCAACAACGCGTTGTTTGAGCACATCTTCCATCTTGAAAGAAGTCCGCGTAAAAATGACATCAACACAGATCATGCCACTGCCACCCACATGCACAAGCTTATCTCGTTCGCCTTTGAGCAAGTTCTGTACAGGAATGCCAGTCGCCTTCGCCACCACACGAGCAATGTCGTTAGACGTCACGCGATCATGTAGCATAGGTAGCGGTGCGTCTGCATTCTCATCGGCCCTCTCGCCTTCTACTGGCAACTGTCGCTCCAACTCTGGGATAGTTGCAAAGCGCAAGCGTGACGCCAGTTCATACTGGCCTTCGCGCTGTGCAACCTCAAGCTCATGCTTAGCATTTTCCAAGCGCTTCTTGATGTCTTTGATGCGATCCAGGCGAGAACGCTCTGTAAATACATGGGTAAGAATATGAGCAATAGAGGTCGCAGACTAAAGACTCACCAGCGTGCCAGATAGCCGTCAAAGCCTGGGCTTCTTCTCTCTTCTTCGTCAGGTCCATCTCGAGCTTCGCCTTGCGCTCCGTACTGAAGACATCAGACTCGTTCTTCAAGCTCTCTAGCTCAATCTGGATGGTGACAATATCCCGGTCTAACTTTTCAAGTTCATCTGGTTTCGATTCTTGCGCAAGCCGGAGAGCAGATGCGGCCTCGTCGATTAAATCAATGGCCTTGTCAGGCAGATACCTGTCTGAGATATAGCGAGCACTATACACGGCAGCTACGTCGCCGATTAAGTTTTAAAACGTTCAGAGGAATTGATAGAGAGGTACCTGTGACGAGTGCACTATCTGAGATTTCAACACCATGATGAACTTCATATCGGGGCTTCAGACCGCGCAGAATGGAGATTGTCGACTCAACAGTGGACTCTTCGATCTGAACCGGCTGAAAGCGGCGCTCGAGGGCGGCGTCTTTGCCTATAGTTTTCCGATATTCATCCGCTATGAATCTTCAGTTAGTGGTCGTCGTCATAAACGAGAGTCACAAGGGACATACGTGTCGTTGCACCTACAAGTTGTAGACCTCGAGCAAGAGCAGGTTTGATCATTTGGCCTGCATCAATGCTACCTTCTGCCTTCCCCAGATTGAATAGCGTATCTGGGATGGCCGAGTAGTGAGTAACATGAAAGGACAGCCAGATAGATTCACTCACGGACTTCGTCAATGAAGCAGATTACATTTCCGCCCTGACAAAGTGTTAACGAAACTAAGAAACATGACAGTAAGCGGAAACTTTACCTCATCTTCTATGTCACGAATTAGCGCTTTGAACTTTTCTTCAAACTGACCGCGTATCCCAGAACCGGCTATGATTGCGGACAGATCAAGCGAGAGAACCTTCCTATGTTGCAAGGACTGTCGACACAAACGAGCAGACGGGTAGCCTTAGAAATGTATAGCCATAGATATAAGCTCGAGAAAGTACCTCTGGGACTTCCTTTGCAACAATACGGCTGGCCAAGCCTTCTAATATAGCCGTCTTGCCTACGCCCGGTGGTCCAATGAGCTATAGGGGATTAGAATAGACATAGCCGTGTAGCCTAATGATACTGAGTCGACTTACGACAGGGTTGGACTTCGTTCGACGCGATAAGACTGAAAAGAACCAAGTCAAGGTTGCGTTCGGGATATCATGCTCTGACTAACTTTGTATTGTACGTCGAATTTCTGAACAAAAGTATGAGACAAAACGAGAAGGGATACGACGATAGGGGGACGGACCCTCATCCCTCCCGATAGTAGGGTCAAGCTTTCCGTTCCTAGCCATCTCAGTAAGGTCTACACTCTGAAGTCGACGTTAGGAAGATGTCGTGTACAGACACGCGGGAACGCGAAGGCTCACGTATTCTCTCAAGGCGTCTCCTTTCTGGTGCTGAGGCTGCATGGAGAAGCTCTGGAATCCTCCGCCGATCCCTCTGGAATCTCCAGGTGGCCCTTGAGCATATGTTCGGATAGACACATAGCTTCCGTGAGCAACAGAGACAGCGAATGCGCCTCTCGAAGGTCGAAAGACATTTGACCCCACTTGGTGACGAAGAAGGGCCCTTGTTATGCAGTTTTTGGATAGTTTCTTAGAGGCAGGACCGAAAAACATGAATGGAAAGAAATAGCAAGTGAGAATGAGAAAAACAGAAAGCAGAAAGCAGATGAAGGCGAGCCTGTCCCTCTCCGTTTGACGTCATCCGGGACCTCGACCACCGTACACTCGCGCGAACATATCGTATTTTATTGGCGCGTCGCAAGGATCATTCGCAAGAACAACACAAACGAGTCAATAGCAATGTCCAATTGCTAAACGGCAGAGAAGATAATGTAGACGACCCAGACGCACAACCAAGCATTGCCGTCGAAAGATGTATGTTGATGCATGAACAACAATCAACAGGCGCAAGTAAACGTTCTCAGGGCTCAGGCTGACGACATGAACGAAGGAATGATTTTGATAAAATCTTTCCCTTTCCTTTTCTTACTCTTGAGGCATTAGTTTTCTAATACAGGCATCTGAGCTTCTGCAACTGCATGACAATACCGCTACGACATCCGATACGACATGCATGTGCACGGTTCGCACGATTCAATCCTACAACATGAATTTGCGCAGACCTATAATCTCAAGGGCAGAACTAAAAACAAATATTTGGAATCGACAAGATCCGGCGAACGGAACCCACAATTATAGCGGATGGATAATAAAACGGGTACGTAGATATTATTGATGTACATGTAACAATAAAATGTGGTATTGCACAACGTAGGCATGTATTTATAAGAAGAATTATGTGTGATCTGGGGGTGATTTCTCTGTTTTGCGTAGAGAGGTAGGTTAGGAAACAATTGATACGCGTGCTAACATGTCAAAAAGCTCGCAATGCAAGTCAATTGTGTAGGACGTAACAATAAGAGTTCTCAGTGCATGGATTGTCGTTCACACTACGGACATCGACATTCAACTCTTAAGCACGATGCTTGCTTTCTCATCTCCGAAAAGATCTTTCTGCTGTTTCGTGACGGAATCCTTAAGGACGTCATCCTCAACCCGTTGGGCGCACTTGTCTCATGTCATGTCGTTTCTGCGAGTCACCCCTGCGACGTGATAAAGCATTCATTGTCTATAGTACATACAATGCTGATACTTAACACTACGCAAATCCATTAGGCAAAAAATGCGTCAGACATTACGCTTCCGAATGCTCTCGATTTGTGTTGTACTACCCGTAACAAATGTTCCTCCTACATCGATAATACGTGCAACAACGTGTAGAACAATGGTGCTGCATGTCCGACAATCATATATATTCAACGACGTCCGTCCACAATAGTGCTTCAATACGCATACAGCAGTAGCGAGTTCCGCCGTGCAAGCGTGTAAGTACATATGGCATGGTCACCATTGTCCTCATTAACATAAATGCCAACAGATTACGTGTTCCCAGTGTTTAATAGCTGCGAATCCACCTGCTGGAAGGACAGGCTCAGCCCGGGTTAATTTTTTTTTCATCTGCTTTGTCTCCTCGCATTGTTAGAAATCGGGATTGGTCCGTGCGAGCTTATGTGAGCTCGCAGTACGGATGCAAGGTCCGTACATATAAAATTATCTACTCTGTTTTGTATGCCTCTCATGCGATTGTCCTCTACCCCTGTTGGGCCCAGGGCAAGTGTACAAATGTTACTTTTTTGTCATGTGCATTTGACTGCTCATTGCAACATGCATGTGTCAACATGTTGCTGGTCTAGCCTCCTTCACAGATGTACATTGCATCTTGTTCATGCTATGCCTTTCATGGTGTGGGTTGTCAAGTTATAAAGGCCTCTCCACTGTCTTTGCTTCTGCACATACCTCCCATTTTGTTCGTCAGTTGGATGGCTTTACTTCCTTTACATTCATATTTATCCATCTAAATGAAAGGAAATTGCCATTTCCCTGGTGACAGATGAAATATGATGAATGAGCAGAAGCAAAGACAATTTTGTCTCTCCCATTACTTTTCCATGTAGTCCTCAGGTGGGTTCCAGCTCAACCAACACCCCCCATTCATTTATTTCAAGTAATCACTTATCCTCTGCCTCACAGTCCTCACAGTCTTCCCAAAAATCACATGTGCCTAACCCCTGAATGCATTTGTGATATCCAGGTCCTACCTGATTCCTGAAAACCCTGATCAATGAAGACTATACTACTGGCTAGAAATCAGCTGCTTTTAAGGGAAGCAGTGGAGGGCTGTCACCTCCCTCTACCACTCCTGCAAAGTAGCTGAATCTCTGGTGATGTAAGGAGCCAATGATTATTTACTGTATAATAAAGCCCAGTTGGCAACCATATATAATAGGCCAGCAATCGGACCAGGTCAGGACCATACAGTTAGTGTTGCCGCGAGATGAGCCAGCTTTAGCCATGGCCTTTGTCGCCTAGAGCCATACCTGGAGAAAAATATACACTATGTACTTACCTCGGCTGACACGGCTGACTAAGCCGGCTTGCGGCGTCCAGGTCGAGGATGCCCTGACTCTATTAGCATACTAGTTCATTGTCCTCACCACAAATAATGATAGTAGGTTTTCTGCGCATGCAGCGCTGCCGTATATACTGCGATAATGAGTGTAGCGTACTGTAGAACAATGGGCAAAAGTATCAAGGGCACAACGGACCTGGGTTAGTGCCAAGCTGTGGTTGCAGACCAATCATTACCCCTCCTACAGATGGCCGTTCAGCGCTCACCACTGCCTCTCGTTGTTAATTCACAAGCGACATTGGATCTGTTCACTGACCCCAGCAAGTGCATGCGTCTTTGATTGATGAATATACCCGGCTGGATT
Organism: Albatrellus ellisii; assembly: GCA_003314395.1. Lineage (NCBI taxonomy): Eukaryota > Fungi > Basidiomycota > Agaricomycetes > Russulales > Albatrellaceae > Albatrellus > Albatrellus ellisii. Next base: position 14,678 of record QLPN01005076.1, on the reverse strand, counting down.
CCATCAGTAGAACAGGCCACTTGGCCCGGGAGCGATGAACCGCCGATTCCCAGTATGTTACTGTACTGCACCAGTGTGCTACACAATAGTCAATAACATATCCCCGTGATTATTCCACGGTTTTGGGACTGGTTAATCACTTTACAGTCAGCTAGAGATGGCATACGAAGAATACGCGCAGATCAAATGGCTATTTACGTTGTTGCTCTTTGGACAGCACGCGACAGTCATGTCCACGTTCATCTCTGGCAGTAAATGCTGTTCACTTACCGGTCCAAAGTTGCGTACGCTGACCTGGTACCGTGCATGACTGCGACGTAAAAGATGGAGACAGTGTTGGACATTCGAAATGTCCCTTCTGGAAGCTCGTAGATAAATTCACGAAGGTGATCATCTTTCCTCCCACTATTACCGTTGACCATCTTGAACGAATCAGAAGGAAGCATATGGTGGGCAGCGGGATATTCTCGCATGTGGCCATTCCCATCGTCTGCTAACCTGTTAAGATTCAGCACGCGTCAGCGGCCGAACACTTATAGTCAAAGAAAGGAGAACTCCGAAAGGACAACATGTATGATTCAGGACAAACGGCGAACCGTTACAAGTGAACAAGATGGTACAGGGGGTACAGGAGGTCAAGAATGACCTCTTCAACGTCGAATGAGAGTCTTTAAGTAGTACAAGGAAGGGAGACAATAAAGGAAACATACTGCACGGTGTAAGACCGTTGTTTGGGGTTATGCCCAAATAATGGTACAGCACGGCGTAAGGCCATTGTTATAGGGTATAACCTATAGTAGACGCTTCTAGAATGTCAGTAAGAAAAACAGAAAATAGATCCTTACATACGGTGTCCTGGCAAAAGTCGCTAGTCACATTGCCTAACGTCAACGAGACCCACTTGACTCATGGATTGCATATGTAAGAACGTATCCGGATGTTTTGAATGAGTGGTGGATATCACTGCTAGATAGATGCTAGTACGTTGAAGCACAAGCTTCAGAGTTATTCAGTTACAACACTTCCGTGATTGATTCACGTGATACAGGTCTCAGGGAGAAACGATTTCTCCAAATGACTTGAGTCGAGCTTGAAGAGGGACATCGATGGGCATCAGGCTATTCCATCCGGCTATCCTCATCGTTCTAGTTGCTACATCGATGTCGAGTCTTTCAGTCCCACTCCACCGTGTCTCAATACATCAGGCGACCCTCGAACGTCTGATCGATTTCGATCCCGCATCATTGCCAGTATCCAATCCTACAAAGTCATTTTGGATCGACTCCTCTGCGGATGCCAATCCACTAGCGAAAGAGGGGAGTGGAGGGGAACTGACCAGAGACGCTGACGTCTGCATCATAGGATCTGGCATAACAGGTGTATCTGCGGCATATCACCTTGCCAAAGCTGTCAAGGCCGATTCCAGCTTAGGCACACTGACGGCCGTCATCATTGAGGCGAGAGAATTCTGCAAGTAGCTTCATGTTCCTTCCTCAACCTGAACGAGAGAGTTGACAAGCAGGAGTATAGGTTCTGGTGCAACTGGTAAGTGTCACTCTGCATACTCATTCTTGCCCACGACGGCATCTCGAGGTCCTATCAGATGCTTACGTAACAAAGCCAGGTAGAAACGGCGGGCACCTCGCACCATCTAGTTTCTTCGGCTTCAAACGCAGTTCAGAGACCTACGGGCTTGATGAGGCAAGAAGAGCTATTCTCATCGAGGAATACACAGCAAAATGCTTGTCCGAGTTGTTGCAGGAGGACGACTTGGAGGGTGCGGTCGACCTGGTCGATGGTGGTCGAACGAATCTATTCTTTAGTGCGAGGGAGGAGCAAGAAGCGCGTGCGGATTTCGAGGCTGCTAAAGGTGCCGGCGTTAATGTCTCCAACGCACAGTGGCTCAGCAGAGAGGTTGTGGAGCAGGTCATAGAGCATTTGGATATCTACATGTCATCCACGGTGTTGACGCATGCTCTCATTTTTAGACATATGGCGCTTCATATCCTGCCGTTCGGACGCCAGCGCATAATCTTTGGCCACTGAAGCTCGTTACACAGCTCTACACGCTCGCTAAACGGGCCACTCCTTCGTTCGTTCTCCACCTGCACACCCGCACACCTGTCACGTCCATAACTCCCCTTGCCCCATCGGGATTACCAAGCTCTCATCGCTGGTCATTGGAGACGCCTCGCGGTTCTGTCAAGTGCAAATACGTGATACATGCCACGAATGGCTACGCCTCGCACCTTCTGCCTCAATTCAAAGGGTCAACTGGCATCATCCCTACGCGGGGCCAAATCATCACACTCCGCGCGAACGCAACCCCCGAGGCACTAACCACGTCCGGGTGGGTGGGGAACGACCGCTTCGAATATTGGTTCTCTCGGCCCATGAAGCCTGGAGACGAGGACCAACATCCTCTAGTCATCCTTGGTGGAGGCAGAGAAGTGTCCGACCCTCCCTTCGAAATGTACACAGCGGACGATTCTGTCTTGAATGAGGACGTTGGTACAGCGCTCCGGGGCTTCTTGCCCGGCGTCTTTCCCGGAAAGTTTGACGCCGGCAGAGAACCGGAAATGGAATGGGTATCGAGTTTTATCTTTGGCATCTATTCGTCTACTCATTTCGCTCTGTTTTATCAGACTGGTATCATGGGCTACACGAAGACCGGTGATCCGTTTGTACGTCTCGTCGAGTTCATTGTGTTTCTGAACATTCACCCCTGTATTCACCCACAGCTCGGGCCATTAGTGGATCCTGTAACATCGGATGGTTCAACTTACCAGGGCCAGTTCATCTCAGCTGGCTACTCCGGCCACGGAATGCCGAGAGCATACGCTTGGTACGGTCACATTTATCATCGTTATGTATTTTCTCTGATATTCGAGCAGCGCCGAGGCGATCGCAACTATGATAGTTGCGGACATGGCGGGAAAGCATTGGTGCATACCTGAGTGGCTCCCGAAACATTATCTGTTATCAAATGGTAGTAGCACTTTTCATGTCTGACACCAAGCGCAATAGAATGTGGTGATCACCGCAATCGGCAGTCCTCCAACTATGACCTGGGTGGATCGCATATTGAATACATCCTAGTTCTGAATGACCCTTCTTTCACCGAATGTCGCATATCTTCAGTAGTTATCTTGTCATTTTCATTACTTTTGAATTTCATTCCATCAATCTATCTTGATGGTGCAAAGCAATGGGCAAAACTCGGACCCATTCGAAAATCCCGATACTTCTGCGACGAATCAATTTGCAGGATCACGGGCCTTATATGAAGAAGCCAATCGAGTCACTACCATCTGTCAAGCACTCGTACAGAAGTACCAAATCGGAGAGTTTGGCAAATCGTAGACAATTCTCAAGTTACAAACTGCAATACCTCAACAAGGATTGTTTGATGAACGATATCATCACACTGTTGACACATATATCAAAGTGCTAGATGACTTCCAATGGAGACACAATGATGTGCACTGGAGTGGGAAAACAGAGGAAGAAACAAGAGATCAGCGTGAAGATGTTGAGTATGGGCAAAAGTGCAGTAGAAATGGAGGGAGTTAATGATGTGGTGGAAGAAGGAATATTTGAGTGCTGAAGCTAGCATCAGGGCTATGAGAGTGATAAGAAGGAGAAGTCTCTGCTAGCATAAGATGATGAGCATGGATAAAGATAACTCCTCTCCATAGTATGCAAGGTACTTGGAATAAGTTTCCAAATACTCCAGCAGGAGGATGTCAAGCATATTGAGAGGTTGGAGAGGCTGAGAGTGAGGTGTGAGAGAATACACAAGTAGTATAAGATATTGAAGGAGGTGCTTGGAATAGAGTGTGGCTGACTGTAGAATGAAGAGAATATACTCTACATGTCAGGCTGCATATTGGTCACTTATTATTCCCCTTATTTTTCTCTTCATTTTCCATATTTTTCTTATATTTATATCACCACTGATCTTATCACTCTTGATCTAGTGAAGTGATCCATTTAGTCTTATACTTATTCTCTTAGGATTCACCCACCAATGACATGCCTGTCATCTGATGTCCAATTGGCCTGATTATGAAGTATTTATGACTCATTCTCTCACACCTGCTGTGGAGTATTGCCAACCTCTCTCACAGTTACTGTGGACATCAGTCAGCACTTATGTGTCCCCTGCTCCTATTGGTTATTATTATTAGTGTTACTGCATGGCCTTTACTACTTCATTAGCCTGCCCTACAGTATGCTACTATATATACTATATGACTCCTGTCAGGATCGGAATCCTGATATATCCCCATAGGGAAACTAGAGTGCACTCTCTAAAGTTCACACCAAAGAAAGGATATCCCAGCCATATTGAGCTGGGTCTATTCACTATGCTACAGCAACTACTTATAGTACTGGAACACATGCACAGACCAGGTGTGGTACTACAGGGCAGGCTAAGTAAGTAGTGAGTGCAGCTACCTATAACTGCATGTGTAGCATGCATGGGAATAGCCCTGTCTAGAACAAAAGGATGGGAAGTGAGGGATTAGATATGATCAGTAAGAGACAAGATAAGATGGAGGTGATCATATCTAATCTAATCAAGATAAATAAGAAAGAAAATAAGCAAGTAAGAAATAAGGGTAAATGTGACCTGACAACTCCTAATGATATTCTCCAGTTCTGATCATCTGGGATATCTGCTAGGTACAGTATGTTGAAAAGCATGATGAGTGGCATGATGGTCCTCAGCACCTTAGCACTCCACTCAAGGAGGCCTGAAGGGAGATGGTGGATAGAGCATGGGCAGAAGCCCAAGTAAACTGAGAAGCAACATCATGATTAAGAAATAACAGTTGACAAGGAGTGTTGGCCAATCCATGATGAGGGAGTAGGGTAGATAACTGACTGTAGAACTATGTCCCAGACCCAGACTATAAGTACCTAAGTACATGGCACACAGACCAGGAGAGATAAGCCCTAACACATGTGCAGACCATGCATGACAGAGTGTGTAGGTAAGTTAACGTGAGGTGGTCCCACAACAAGTCTGTGTGGCACATTTGTGCCATAAGCATGCTCTCATGTTATTGTGCTTTTGCTGTAGCATGTCACTATAAACTCCAACATAAGAGAGAGCATAAGAGATTCAGGAGGAGGATGAAAGCTATGTTAACATAGTAACTGTATGAGGAAATTGTTGAGTAGCACCAGTGCCAAAATAGTGACTTGGCTTGGGTTCAAACCAAGGACCTCCCTTACCCTGGGTGGCTGCTCTAACCACTGAGCTACCAGGTCTTAGTTAACTGAAGTGCTTTTAACATGATGTGAAGCTGCACTATGGCTAGTTCCTGTCTAGGAGAGATAGACAGGGGAGTTTAGCTTATAAGCACATGGTTGGGTATTTGACCTTTATCTTCAACAGAAATCTGGGCAGCACAACAATGGGAATGAAGATCATGATGTAAAACAGATAGGCATCCATGCCATAGTAGATAAAGGCAACATTGTTGATTCTCCTCTGTATGTACTACTTATATTTTTCATTTGGCTTCCACTCCATCCACCTGCTGCACATCCTTCTTACATACACATTATGCACAACTTCCTCATCTCCTCACTTCCTTGGAACTACATCCACCTACACTCCAAGCACTCCACCTACTTCTCTGAGATGATGTGTGTCCCTCCATTTATGGTAGTTGTTGTACTTTACTACTACAATCTCTGCCCCAACACTACCTATGCATACTATATAAGATGGGCACATTACTGTACAACTCTTCAGACATCTTCCACTGTGTCTGACTGTCTCTATCTATGTCATGTTGCTACTTGTGCATTCACCTCCTCACCATCTGCTGCAGCCATGCTTGCTGTTCTCCCCTCATTTGGGGATACATTGACCTACTTGTTATCAATCATACTGCTTATTGTTGCCTGCCCAGACCTATGTGTACAAATATAAGGTCAGAGGAGCCTGAACCATAAAGATGGAAATAAAAGTAAGTCATACAATAGAGAAAATTGTATGACACACATGAAATAAATAAATCCATACTGGTACAACAAGTAACCAGTGACAGGAAAGATGAGATAAGATATGAACATTAACATTGATGAGCATCATGTTGACGTGTCTCTGAAGCTTACTAATGTGCTCCTTCCTTTTTCGTCTTCCTACTGTACACACACTCACACATTCACATACATACATACACATGCCTTCCTGCATACACTTCTCTGGTCCATGTGCAGTCACAGATACTATAAGTAGATAGTGATAGTTTAGTACAATACAAGAACTATTCCAGTTCCCTCTATGCATACGGCCTGTGTTTTACACATCATGCATGTGCAGCATTGGAAAACAGCTATCAGCAACATCAGGTGAATACAGTGACTTTAATGTGTCACATACAATAATCATCTACAGTCACATCAATCACACATTTGCTTTGGCACCAGAACAGAGGACCAGGTTCAGCCAATGGGGAGCAGGACTGATAGGATGTATGGGCTGAGGCTTGGTCAAGGCCTGCCAGAGTAACCATGGAGTCATGAGTTGCAAAGTCAGCATTTGGTGCAATTGGTGCTTTTCCTTTTTTGCTCATCCTTGATAGTATGATACTTTATTGTTAGAATGTGCAATTGCCAAAATTGTGACTTGGGTTGGGTTTGAACCAAGGACCTCCCTTACTCCAGGTGGGTGCTCTAACCACTGAGCTACCAGACCTTGTCTAAGTGAAGTGCTAATAGCACAATGTGGAGCTGTCGCAACTACTGTAGAGTTGTAACTCTGCTATGAAAGTATTGTAGCTCTGTTATGAAGTGTAGTAGCACATGTACAGGGTTGGGCATTTGACCTTAACTCCAACACCCCCACTAAGGGCAATGCCCATTAAACCCCTAGCCCAATCTAGGGGTAGCCACACTGTTCTAGTGGCACACCAGGGCCCATAACCTGATGAAATCAGGGCAGCACAGCAAGGGAAGCAAACACTATGACTTAGAACAGATAAGTGTAGATCCCAAAGGCCATTATGGCAAGAGACAAGGCCACAGTCTTGGTAAAAACAGAGCAGAGGGCCTAAGACCACACCTGTAAGATTGAGAAGATGTGTACCAGAGGGTAGAGGGTACACAGAAGAAAGAGAGAGCTGCATAGAGCAGGTATGTCAGAAGAGAACTCAGAGAGTAGAAGAGATACTCACCTCAGCACATGCAGAAGTGCTGAGGTGAGACAAAGACAAGGTAAAGAAGATATAGTAAGAGCAAGATAGAGTTTAAGAGGAGCTCAAACCATAAAGAGAAAAGAAATGCCAATAAGATGAGATAGAGATAAGTATACTTAGTAAGTAAACAGTGTGATCAGCATCATAAGGTAGTGAAAAACCAACAGCCCCCCATGCTGGGCACACTGAGGGAGATCATAAGCAGAAGAGGGAGCCCCAATTCTCTGGCAAGGATGACAGTGATGATGAGCATGCATGAAATGTGTGACAGCATGTGATTCCAGGGTGTGATGTGATGTGTGCATGCCTGATGTGGTGCACACAGGGTGGTGGCCAAAAGATCCCTTCACAACAAGGAATTGCACCATGAGATGCTGGAAGAGGTCAGTGCTTGAGCTGCAGCACTTGAAGTTGTTGTCATTGATGAGGCAGTTAGCTGCAGCATGAGGAAGGAGCATGGTGAGAGGCACAGCTGCTACCCAGCATGCAGGGACAATTGCAGTATTGGGGAAGTGCACTTTGAGATGTTGAAGGAGGTATGGTGCCATGAGTGTGACCAACATATGCAGTTGTGTGCAATAGAGGGCAAGGCAATGAGATGGCCCAGTCTTGGAGGGCTCGAGGGTGTTCTTGACCAGTGAGTGGAGTACATTGCCTGCAAAGTTGACACATGATGGGCTGTGCTGATTGTTGGAAGACTTCTGACTCTGTGTGGCCTTGCAAGCATGAGCAATGAGTATTGCAGTGTTGAGTCCAAGCCATTGGCCTTCCACAATGGTAATGGCCACTTCTTTTCATACAAAGCATTGCATATGGCACAAGAGGAAGATTCTTGTTAATTGCATGTTGTGGATGTCATGTTATGCATGGTTGACTGGTGAGAATCCTTCTGGATTTCACAAAAGGAGGAGAAGGATGGTGGGTGATGGCCAGGGCAGATACAACATCCATGAGATAGTTGAGTAGAGAGTCAAAAAAAGGGACAAAAGGCAAGACAAGAGTATGATGAGGAGTACATGCACAGATGAGATGTCATGGTGACAGTTAGGCCTGGACTTGGACAAAATGGTCTTGGCCCCCCAGGTTGAGGATATGAAGACCTTTTGGTCATCTGTTAGTGATGAAATGTGCATGTGTACTGTGTTTTGTGCTATGACCTCTGGGTGTGTGCATGAAGATTGGCTGGCCAAGGGCCAGTGTCACTTGATGTTGTTTCCAACTTTGAGACCTAATGCAGAGGCTTGTAGTGTCCTGTTGGCACTTGACTTGACAATGAGGTGGCATTTGGATGATGCCATAGACCTAATGATAAAAGGAAGAGGGAGCTGCATGCTCCAGATGATGAAAAAAGAAGTTGTTGTTGTGAATGATAAAAGAAGAAACTCATCAAGCCCCTCCATGATTAGTATGGTCCAGCTGAGTGAGACTAAGCAAGAATAGGACCCCTATCAAGTCCCTCCATGATACACATGGTCTGACTGAGTAGAGTATCCCAAAGACAAAGAGTGGGAGGCTAGCAAGTCCTTCTGTGATATGCACAGTCTGACTGAGTAGGAGTCCCAGAAACCCAGAAGGGTGAGATGTGGGCTTGAACCACAAAGATAGATTGTCAGACTCCTATTGCTGACCTTATTCTCTGCTGTTATTATTTCTTTTCTTTTACTTTCTTTTATGTTTACTTTTAGATATGATATGATTAGATCATCTTATCTTTTCATCTTATCTTATCTACATCTAATCCTCTATCTTATCACAGTCTTTACTGCCTCATGGGAGGTAGTTCTCACAGATGCTGCACATGTGTCAGCAGTACTCTCACAGCTGCTGCACTCTAGTTACTGTGTGACCTGCCCTTAGGTACTGTGCCTGGTCTGTGCACATGTTCCAGTACTATAAGTAGTTAGGTAGCTAGACAAATAGACCCCAGCTTGTTACAGCTGGTTCCACCCCCTCTTCTATGGCTGAGATTCCTCATCCCTTGGCTTAGATCCAGGGCAGCTCCCATTAAGTCCTCTTAAGGAGGCAGAGATATGTCAGACCTGGTAGGACTTGTGCTATGGATGTTGCTGTAGGCTTGTTGGTCCTGACATAGATGGCTTATGAGTGCAGCATGCAGGTCACTGAGTTTCATGAATGGAGCATTGAGGTTGCTCTGGTGTGACTGATTCTGTGAAGAGGGTGTGCCATGGGTGTCCCTGCACATTAGGTCTGAATACCTGTCTGCAGAGGTCATGGGTACTGGTGGTGGAAGATCAACAAAACACGTTGCACTCATGCATTCATATGTGGGTGCTGCTGCAGACAGTGGAGTAACTGGAGTAGGTGCAGGGGTAATGAGAGTGGGAGAGGATGGTCAAGAAGGTGACAAGGAGGATAAGGAGCTGGACAACATGATAATGAAGAGGGCAAGGGATTGGAATCTGAGTCTGAGTTGGGTTCAAGCAAAGCAGCCTGGCCCCCCACATCTGAGACACCAATGTGCTTGGGTCATCAAAGATTGCATCATGGCTGTTGATGAGCCAGTGCCCCTGCCTGTTCCAAAACCACCAGGCTTTCAAAGATGGCTCATAGTCAACACAAATGAGTCCACTGATGTGCATCACATGCATGTAACACCAGAAAACAACCATCAGTGACATCAGGCATCAGGTGAACACAGTGACATTAACATGCCACACACAACAATCATCCACAGTCACATCAATCATGCATTTGTTTAGGTGTTGGACTATAGGACTGGGTTTGGCCAACAAGAAGCAGGATTGATAAGGTGTATAGGTCAAGACATGGTCCATGGAGATTTGGTGTGATTGGTGCTTTTCATATTTCACTCATTTGTTATAGTATGATATTTCATTTGTTTGTGTCCAGACTCCACCTCATTTGAAATATCCCTATAATCAACCCTACATTGTAAATTTTCTGTTTTGATTTGTTGTGCTCCAGCCTTGGAGCTAGACTTGTATTTAGATGGCACATTGTCTGTCAGAAATGAATAGATTTCCCCTGGCCCATGATTTGACTTCCCTTCCCTGTCTGAGTCAACTTGCAAAAAAGTGCATTCCCTTCCACATGTCTCACTATCAAGAGAGTGCACATTCCTTGTAGGTTGCATCTATTATTGTGTTGCATTCCCCATTGCATTGCATTGGGTTGTATTGGGTTGTGTTCTATATTGCATTGCATCAAGTCTCCATTGTGTTGTGTCTGGTCTCCATTGTGTTGCATCTAGTCTCCATTGTGTTGCATTTCTCCATTGTCACCCAATCATATTGCATTGTTGCCCTATCCATACTAAACTACTAAATCACTCTTTTGGTGTCTAGAGGATTGTATGATTCACACCCCTCAGCAATTGTTGTGGTTGTGATTGTAGACTCTGCTTCATCCTGCCACAGCACATATCACCACATGCATGGGCATCCAGGTAGCAAGTCCACTGGTTTCCAGGTGTGCATGCTGGCCATCATTGCAAGCTCATACATGCAAGCTGCACACTGGAGTTCTGCATTTGCAGAAGATAACACTTCACACAAAGTGTCAGGGTCATGTGAGACTGCATGAGCTAGAAGTGTGGAAAGATTGGATGAGTGGTAGATTGACAAGGCATGTAGTGCTGATGAGCATCACATGCATGTAACACTGGAAAATGACCATCAATGACATCAGGCAAACACAGCAACATTAACACACCACATGCAACAATCATCTGCAGTTGCATCAATTGTGCATTCACTAAGGCATCAGACTATAGGACTGGGTTTGGCTGATGAGGAGCAGGACTGATAAGATGTATAGGCTGAGAAATGGTCCAGGGAGTCACAAGTCATGCAGTCAGAATTTGATGTGATCAATGCTTTTCCTTTTTTGCTCATCCATTATAGTATGATACTTTATTCATTCATGTCCAGACTCCACCTCATTTCAAATATCCCTATGATTGACCCTACATTGTAAATTTTCTGTTTTGTTTTGTTGTGCTCCAGCTGTGGAGCTAGACTTGTATTTAGATGGCACATCATCTCAAGAATGAATAGATTTCCCCCACCTACAATTTGTCTTCCATCTCCAGTCCAAGTCAGATTGCAAAAAGTGCATTCTGCTCCTCCCTTCCATGTATCTCAAAGTCAAGAAAGTGCATGTACCCTGTAGGTCATGTTTATTATTGTGTTGCATTTTCCATTGCATTGCATTGCATCATCTATCATTCCCATTGCAGAGCTTACAGTGTCACATTTCCATCACATTTCCTTATTGTTGCCCAATCACATCACATTGTCACCTTATCCATACTAAACTACTAAATCTCTCATCTGGTGTCTAGAGGATCTTATGATTTGCACCCCTCAGCATTGTGATAGTAGATTCTGCCATCATCCTGCCACAGCACATATCAGTACATGTGCATTCAGGTGCAGGTGGTGGTGCAGAGGGTGGAATGACCAAAACTGTAGGTGGCAGTGCAACAGAGATGGGAGTAGCTTGTTGAGAGGGCAATGAGGAGGATGAGGAGTTGGATGAGGAAGATGAAGATTTGGAATCTGAGTCAGGCTTGAGCAGAGTGTCCTGGCCCCCCACATACAAGGCACCAAAATGCTCCAGTATTGCATCAGCAAGAAGCTGTAGAGGTGCAGGTGCTGGGATGGCAGTGGGGGTGGGACATGATGGAAATGAGGACTCATCATAAATGGTATCATGGCTGACAACAAGCCAGTACCCCTGCCTATCCCAAAAGTACCAGGCCTTCAAAGACATCTCACATCTGACAAAGAGAAGGCCATGCACACATGCATCAAGCTTTGTGCAGCACTCTTCAGGCATGTGTACTTAGGCTAGGCACCCAAAAACCCTAAGATATGAGATGTCAGGAGGACCAGAGCCTGACCAGAGAGGGTGGGGGGTTTCCCATGCCAAATGATGAGAAGGGATCTGTGCAGTATGGCATGCATGTGATCCAGTAGGGTCTTGTTCCAATGTTCTGCTGAGGTGAATATGGCATTGTGCATTGGTGCTCAGTGCTGAGCACAATGAGCTGTTGGGAGAGAGAGGCTTTTACAAATTCACCTCCATGATCTGTGCACAGCATCTTGAGGGTGCAACCTGCTTTATTGGTACCCCAGTTCATAAAAATCATCCATGAAGGTGATGAGGAAGGAGTGCCCCTGCAGGGACTGAGTAGTGAAGGGGCCAATGAAATCCAGATGAACAAGATCCAATGTGGCTGTGTGGCACTTAGACACCTGGAAGAGCATGTGGGTCATGTGACCTTGCATGCACTGACCACATGGGTCAAGAGATGGTGAATAGTTGACAGAGTAGCCTTTCACAGCTGTAGGAGTAAGGTGGTGCAACAACTTAGTGGGGTGTCCAAAAGCACACATGTCAGATGTCAATGGCAATGTATGGTGTGGTTGATGCAACTGCAAGCATAGAGGATATGTCAAGATCTAGCCAATACATTCCTGAATGTAGGTATCATTCAGCTTGAAGGAGAACCAAGTGGGAGAGTTGGCATTTACTGCCATGACAAGAGATGGTGAAGCTGAGGCTGTCAAATTGGCTTATAGACACAAATCATCCAGCTGTGTTTGGGGTGAAGATTTGAACTTGCTGCATTCATGTGCAGGTTTGCATGCAAAGCAGAGAGTGATAAGTTTGACTGTTGCCTGGCTTCTTTGCCCAGAATGCATGCTTGAATGGTGATGGAAGATGTGAATATAGTAGTTTGAGAGGAGAGAATGGACAACACCACATTGTCCCATGAATCTGGGAGCCTGAATAAGAGCAGGAAGGTGAACTGCTGATCAGAAATACTGATCCCCAAGCTTTCCAGTTCTGCATGATTGCTTTTTTGAGGTGCTCCATTTGAACTGCTAATGACTTGTCCATTTTGAGGTGAAAACTGAAGAGGTCATGCATGCTGACAAAGGTGGAGATGGCTCCTTTTATTCCATACTTGCTTTTTAAGTTTGATCCACATGCTATGGCAGGATGTTGTAATTGTTGGGGCCATTGAGAGTTTGGTATATCAAATTTTGGTGTAGATTTTGGTGGTGGCATAGGAGATGTTAGATGTGAGTTGAACAAAGAGTAAGTGTTTGCATGTGAAAGCCCTAAAGAGGAAGGATGCACCCATAGTGCCCATAACCTGTTAGAATGCACAATTGCCAAAATAGTGACTTGGCTTGGGTTCGAACCAAGGACCTCCCTCACTCTGGGTGGGTGCTCTAACCACTGAGCTACCAGGCCTTGTCTAAGTGAAGTGCTAATAGCATGATGTGGAGCTGTCATGACTACTGTAGAGTTGTAACTCTGCTACGAAAGTATTGTAGCTCTGTTATGAAGTGTAGTAGCACATGTACAGGGTCAGGCATTTGACCTTAACTCCAACATTTATTCATTTTACTTTATTTGTGTCTTAACACCACCTCATTTCAAATTATCTCTATGGTTGACCCTGCATTGTCAATTTTCTGTTTTGTTTTGTTGTGCTCCAGTCTTGGAGCTAGACTTGTATTTACATGACTTGTCATCTGCCAGAAATGAATAGATTCCCCCCACCTATGATTTGTCTCCCCTCTCCTGCCCAAGTTAGATGGTGAAAAAGTGCTATCACTCCTTCCTATCCTGCATCCACTAGATCAAGAAAGTATGTGCACCTCATAGGTCATGTTTATAGCTGCATTGTGTCTGCATTGCATTATTTTCTGTCATGTTCTCATCCATGTTATTTTGTGTTGCATTGCATTTTGTTCATGTGATTATTGTGATTACCCTGGCACATTTTGTCATATCTCCCTATTATTACCCAGTCATGTTGCTCTCTTTCTAAATTACTAACTCTCTGTCTTTTCATGTCTAGAGGATCTTATGGCTTGCACCCTTCAGCATTTGTTGTGGTCATGATTGCAGATTTCCCTCACATCTGACTGCAGTGCATATCATATTGGAACCCACTGCAAGGGGCTGCAAGTCAAGATCACATCTAGACACCACTACAAACTTTGTCCATGCCAACATACAAGCTCACCGACCATTGAGGCACTCTGAGACAAACTCAGGCAACTCAGTGGCCCATTGCACTATTCACCACCTCCAGTACATTCTCTGCTCACAGAAGAACAGCTAACCATAACACCATGCACCTCATCACCCATTGACTCATCATTCTTCTCTGCACCTAGTGTTTTATCATCTCCCTCATCTCTGATATTGACTACTACCCCAACTCTATCTGTCAGGCCACTATTATTTTCCTTTATTTTATCTCCATTTTTTTAATTTTTCATATGTCTATCACCATAGATCTCACAATCACTCCTGATCTATTGGAGTGATTCCCATGGTCATGCATTCATTCTGTTCGTCTTTATCAGCTGATGATGTGCCAGTTGTCTGGTCTCTGATTGGCCCATTCTATCTTTAGTTATGACATGTTTTCTCACTTTTACTGTGGATGCT
>QLPN01005074.1:18114-28910 GCA_003314395.1 Albatrellus ellisii | reverse complement strand
TCTTTTATAGTACTTAAGTATTTACATACTTAAGTGTGAGCATAGCTCCAGGTACTATATAAGACCTATCATTTTTCTCTTTCTCTTTACCCTTCTTTATTTATTATAACATTTACTTGCTAAGGACTATTACTATACAATTAGCAAGGACTTCCCTTTTTTCGCTCTTATTTACCTTTGTTTACACATAGTTCACTTCGCGCTTGTGGCTGAGCCACTTATATCACATGAACATTTTACTTACTGCGCCTTACTGCGCATTATCGTTTACCTACTGCGCAATACTGCGCAACTTTACTATACTTAGATCTCCAGTTCTGTATAAATAGTTGACAAACTGGCGGTCTTAAACCCCAGTCTTGTCAACTTCGCAATCTAGGGAATCTCCTGTTATTGCACTTGATCTAAGCTCGTGAACCACTCGCTTCATTCTTCCCTAACTAAGTCTAAGAACTCTAAAAGCTATTAAGACATCTTACACTAAGTCAAACTGGATCTTCGTATCGTTATTGGTGGAATCATCCTCGTAACTATATCATTAATCCCATTCTTCATCGTCATTCGGAACCTCTATTACGTTCATCAAGCCAACGTCCAAACCTTGGTTACCAGGAGTAACATACTAGACCTTCCCTAAGACCGTCCATTAGGCCGCTCTTAGCACACAGTGCATGAGGCCATGCAGGCCTGCACTGCCCCTTGCTTACCCACCTGCACCTGCATATGTGCCTGCACTGCCACTGTACCAGCACAGTGCAGCAGCTTTCTTGCCACCCACATCCACTCAAGATGACATGGGCAACTGGTATGTCCTTTCTCCCATTCCCATCCACATACCCACATCACTGCTGTCTCCACAGTGCACTGCCCCCTGTCTGCCCACACTGCTGCTGTACAATTGGCATGTGGCCACCACCTGCCTACCCATGCCACTGCTGTACCAGCACAGCATGGCAACTTGCCCACCTGCCCTGCCCACATCCACTCAAGATGACACAGGTGATTGGTATGTCTGCCCTCCTGTACCCACCTGTGTGCCCATGTTGCTGCTGTCTCAACAGTGTGCAGCCCCCTACTTGCCTGCCCATATATACACTGTGCTGCCACCATACCAGCATAGCACAGCCACTTGCTGGCTTGCCACCCATGTCCACTCAAGATGACACAAGTGATTGGTGCATCTTTCCTTCCCTTCCCTTCCAATGCCTGAGGCACAGTGTGCCTGCCCACACTCATATTGCCACTGTGTCAACAGTGTGTGACCCCCTACATGCCCACCACCATACCAGCACAGCATGACCACCTGCTGGCTCACTGCCTGTGCCCACTCAAGATGATGTGGGTGATTGGTATGTCCCTTCTCCTGTGCCCATCCTCACACCCATGTCACTGCTGTGTCAACAGCACATGGCCATCTACCTGCCCATGCTGCCACTGTACAAACAGTGTGTGGCCACCACCTGCCCACCCATGCCACTGCTGTGCCAATACAGTGCAGTGGCCACCCCCTCACCCATGCCATTGCCATACCAGCACAGCATGGCAACTTACACACCGGCCCCACCTGCATCCACTCAAGATGATGCAGGCAATTGGTGCATCTCCTTCCCTTTCTTTCCAATGTCTGAGGCACACCATGCCTGCCTGTGCACTCACATTGCCACTGCATCAATAGTGCATGGCCCCAACTTGCCTGCCCACATGCACACTGCACCACCACCATACCAGCATAGCATGGCCACTTGCTGGCTTGCTGCCCACATCCACTCAAGATGACATGGGCAACTGGTATGTTCCTTCCCCTGTGCCCACCTGTGTGCAGTGACTGTCAACAGTGTGCAGTCCCCTACTACCCACACTACTGCCATACAAACAGTGCAGCCACCACCATGCTGCTGCTGTGCAGTGTGCCACACATTCCTCCTGCATGCATGCACTGTGCTGTGCCCACCTGGCTTGGGCTTGGAAAGCTGCACTGGCATGCACTGGCAGATAGATGTCATGCACTCTTTTCCTTTCTTTCATTCATCCTCAACTCACATAAAATACTTCAACTTCCCTACAACATGCAACATGACAGGTATGATTGACACAGACAATGCAATGCATGTGTTCTGTCAACAAAACCATCAATTATATTCAAGTTTGTGCCCATTGTTCATCTACTTTTATTTAGATCTAGCATTGCTTCCCTTTATTCTGCTAAGAGTGGCCTATTGGATGGTCTTAGGGAAGGTCTGTAATGATACCCCTGGTAACAAGGTGGTGAATATATGCTTGATTAGTGTAATAGAGATTCCTAATGACAATGAAGGATGGGGTCAATGAGATAGTGATGAGGATGATTCCACCAATGACTATATGAGGATCCAGAGTGATGAGTTCAGGATGTCTTAGTGACACTTAGAGTGACTTAGAGATCTTAGACTTAGTTCTTAGAGAGTGAAGTGAGTTTGTAGTGAGCTTAGATCAAGTGCAGTATAGGAGAATCCCTAGATTGTGAAGTTGACAAGACTGGGGTTTAAGACCACCAGTTTGTCAGCTATTTATACAAAACTGGAGATCTAACTATAGTAAAGTTGTGCAGTAATGTGCAGTCAGTAAATGAACATTGCACAGCAATGCACAGTAAGTACATGTCCATGTGATATAAGTGGCTCAGCCACAAGTGCAAACTGAACAAGGTGTAAACAAGGATAAATAAAGACAACAAAGGAGAGTCCTTGCTAATTGTATAATAATAGTCCTTAGCAAGTAAATATTATAATAAATAAACAGATAAAAAAGAGAAAAAGATAAGTCTAATGTAGTACTTGGAGCTAAGCTCACACTTAAGTATGTAAATACTTAAGTACTACAAAAGAGAAAAGAAAATAAGTCCTTACTAAGTAAAGTGGAGCTAAGCTCACACTTGTAATAATCATACTATGCTTTACTAGTAAGTAAGATAAAAGAAAAGAAAAGAAAAAAGAAAAAGAAACTGTTACGAGGTGCCAAAGCAAGTGCCTCATAACATATTCTCTGTTGCAACATACATATACAACTGTAATCATATATTCTTGGTTGATGTTACAAAACAACAGGTATTTACCCTATCTTGGCATTTTGCAAACCTCCTGGTGAGTTCTGTTGACACCATATTTTTAAACAATATGATGGGCAGAATTTTTTCTATATTCAGTTTGTAAGTTCCACTATAGGACACTGCATGCATGAGGTCCCATGTGTGTGGTGTCCTACCCCGCCCACACACAGTCCCCTACTGACTGTGCACATGGTTCCTACCACCTGCATAAGTGGGGTCTCTTACCACCCACATGTGTGGTCTCCAACCCCACCTGCACATGGTCCCTACCACCCACATGCACAGTGTCCTACCCCACCCATGCAATGTGGTCCCCTACTGCCTGTGCATGCAGGGTCTCCTACCACCCATGCACAGTCCCATACCACCTGCACAAGGTGTCCTACCCCACCCACATGGGGCCCTTTGCTGCCTGTGCCACCATAGTATGAACAGTGCCATATGTGAGGCCAATGCTTTGTCGAAGCCAAACAACTGAGGAAGACTAAAAACAACTAAAGGACAATCACGCTTCAACTAGTGGATATCCCAGATCTATTAGCGTATAGTAAGAGAGAATAGAAGAGAGTACTGTACCTAGTGGATATCCCAGATGATCAGAACTGGGGAATAAACCACTAGGAGTCTTATGTATATATAGTACCCTAGAATGTGCACAGACCATGCAGTACAGTATAGGGCCGGAGAATGAGAAAGTAAAGTAACGATGTCATATCTAATAATAGAATGGACGCATCAGTGCTGACTGAGGCTCCGCAGTAACTGTGAGAGTGATTGGTGATACTCTGCAGCAGGTGTGAGAGAGATTGGTGAGCATGCACAGTAAGTGTGAGAAAAGAGGTCATAGCTAAAGATAGAACAGGCCGATTGGAGATCAGATGACATACGCGTCATCGGCCGATAAAGACGAAGAGAAAGAGTATGTGACCATGAGAATCGCTTCGATAGATCAGGAACGATTGTAAGATCTATGATGATATAGATGTAAGAAAATAGAGAAAAATGAAGAGAAAAATAGGGAAAATAATAGTGGCCTGACACCATATCTTTGTTGAACATTTACTGTATGTTGTTGATATATCTCTTACTCCTCTTTTTCATTTGGCTTCCACTCCACCTCATACTTACACATACTTACATACTCTTGACACATTTACCTACTCTCCACAACCCCATGGGGTTCCACTTCCCCTCCCACACCACCTATACTCTGGACAACACATGTCCTCAACATATTTAGGCATCCTTGTACTTTAGGATCATTTCTCCACTTTAACCTTCCTCTCTACCTGCTTTATAAGATGCACTATATGTGCTACATATCCTCAGTAGTTGTCTTACAACAACACTGACTTCCTCCTTTGCATTGTGGCACTATTCTCACTGCCCACACCTAACCTACTTGCTGCAGATATGTTGCCTCCATTTTCCTTATGTTGGGAATACATAAACACATTGCTCATCCTCATAGTTGCCTGCCATAACCTGCGTGAACAGGTTATGGGCCCTGCCCAGCACAAGGCAGGTAACACCACAGTACTCACTTACTTCATCACCAGCATGTTCATATTTTCACATCTACCCATCACCACCACATCTCCCTTACCAAAAACATCCATCCCACCACTCAACAGAAGCACCAACTATAAAGTCTGGTCCACACTAGTCAAAAGCACCCTGACAGTTATGGGGGTATGGAAAGTCCTAACCACAAACAAACCTGCACCAGTATATGCAAAAATAACCAATACAGAAATGTCTGCTTCCAGAGAAGTAAAAACCTCCTGGCACTGGGACAAGACAACTATCAAAAATCAAGAGCAGATAGACAAATGGGATGAGGACAACAATGTCACTACTGCATACATCAGCCTATATGTCAGTCCCACTCACATACACCTAATCCTTGACACACACACAGCATCAGGCAATTGGGACACACTAAAAGAAGAGTACAGCATGCCAGGAGCTATGGCTACATTTGCCAAGCTGCGTGAAATTCAATTATTCAAGTTTACATCCACTACACTGTTCACTACACAACTCAACGCACTCAGGCTCACATGCTTGCAACTTGCAGATAGCAGCCATACCATTAGCAATAATGATTTTGCACTCACAATCCTAATGGCCCTTCCCAACTCATGGTCTAATATTGTGTCCACTTTTCTAGCTACACGGGCAAACCTCAACAGTATCACACCCAATGATGTCCACACATGGATCATCGATGAGAGCAACCACCAAAGTGGAAACACCAGGTCCATCCTGTCTGTTGCACAGCACATGTGTGGTCCTACAACTTCCACTTCATCCCTTACCAACACACCCTCTACCAGGCTCACCTCTAATGGCCACCCCCACACAAATTGATATACCTGCTCAAACTGTGGACCTGGGGGACACACTGACAAGTTTTGTTGGGTATTACATCCAGAGAAGAAGAAAGTAAAGGGGAATGCTGTTAAGTCGACTCTTGCTACTGCCGCTACTGTCAATATTCCACCTCCTGTACCTCCACCAAGTATTTCTGCAGCTCTTAATGTTATGGAGGCTTTGTCCCTAGCTCTGTTCTATTTTGATGTGTGCAATGTGTGGATGCTGGATAGCAGTGCTAGTGACCACATCAGCCCTCACACCTCTGACTTCATTCCTGGTTCAGTCTGCCCCACACCTGGCATAATATGCCTCAGAAACAATTCAACCATTCCATACCTTGGAATTGGGACAGTTGAAGGTACCACCACCATTCACAGACAAATGCAATGTATTACACTACAACATGTGCTATATGCTCCTGATGCTGGTGCATGGTTCATATCAATTCCTTGGCTCACAGAAAAGAACCTCATCATCAAATACACAAAAGCCGCTTGCCACATATCAACCAAAACCACTGACCTCGCCATAGGTACACCCTGGGGTGGAACATACTGGCTGGATCTCACCATTGCATCAAGCTCTCATCTAGCATCACTTTCTACCTTAAAGCCTTCTTATTCCATTTGGCACAAATGTTTCACCCATGCTCCACTTTGGACCATTCAAAAACTATCTGATTGCACATCTGGATTTACAGTCAATACCAGGGGCAAGACCACTCACAGCCCCTGCATGGGCTGTGCATATGGAAAACTTGTGAGATGCCCCTTTCACCCCTCATCAAAATGCATGACATGTATTCTCAAACTTGTCCATAGTGACCTCATCAGGCCCATGCAAACTAAGTCAGTACAAGGATCACTATACTTCACCTCATTTCTTGATGATTACTCCAGCAAATCTGTCACTTTCACACTTTCATCCAAAGATGGTCTCTCCCAAGCATTAGAAGCATACATTGCTTGGGTGGAGACACAGACAAACCAAAAGCTGAAGGTTTTTCACAGTGATCAAGGTGGCAAGTTCATCAACACCTCTGTTTGGGCCATACTGGTACAGCACAGTATTGTCCACAATCTCACCACTCCATACTCACCCATGCAGAATGGATGCATGGAGCGATGGAACCATACCATCATCAACTTGACACTTTCACTCCTCCATGGTGCAGGAGTTTCCAGAGGTTTCTGGGAGTACACTTTGCAAATGGCAGTTCATACTTACAACAGGACACCTCAATGTGCACACAATTGGATCACACCTCATCAACTCTGGACAGATGCAGGTCCACCAGATGTCTCCTACTTTAGGTCTTTTGGGTGTCTCACATACGTTGGTTCTCTGTCCAAATGTTGCACCAAGCTTGATCCCTGTGCAACTGCAATGATCTTCATTGGTTATGAACCCAGCTTGAAAGCTTGGCACTTTTGGGACCAAACTGCACATCAAGTTGTCATTTTGCATGATGCTGTCTTCAACGAATGCAACTTTCCACTATGCCCATGCATTGAGATGGTCATTCCTGCACCTATGCTGCCACTCTTGCCTCTACTGGCCAACTCTCAAATGGATCCTGGCTCTAGCTCAGATTCAGATGATCATGACAATGACACACCTCCTGCTAAGAGTGGCCTATTGGACAGTCTTAGGGAATGTCTGTAATGATACTCCTGGTAACAAGGGAGTGAACACACGCTTGATGAGTGTAATAGATGTTCCTAAGGACAATGAAGAGTGGGACCAATGATATAGTGATGAGGATGATTCCACCAATGACTATATGAGGATCCAGAGTGACAAGTTTATAATGTCTTAGTGACGTTTAAAGTGACTTAGAGATCTTAGACTTAGTTCTTAGAGTGTGAAGCAAGTTGGTCACAAGCTGTTCTAGTCAAGCACAGTAAAGGAGAATCCTTAGATCACAAAGTTGACAAGACTGGGGTTTAAGACCACCAGTCTTTCAACTACTTATACAAAATCCGAGTTCTAAGTATAGTAAGGTTGCACAGTAATGTGCAGTAAGTAAACAAACGTTGCACAGCAATGCGCAGTAAGTATGTGTCCATGTGATATAAGTGGCTCAGCCACAAGTGCAAAATGAACATGAGATAAACAAATATAAACAAGAGTGAGAAAAGGGAGTCCTTGCTAATTGTATAGTAATAGTCCTTAGCAAGTAAATGTTATAATAAATAAAGGAAGATAAAATAGGAAAAGATAAGTCTAATATAGTACTTGGAGCTAAGCTCACACTTAAGCATGTAAATACTTAAGTACTATAAAAGAGAAAGGAAAGATAGTCCTTACTAAGTAAAGTGGAGCTAAGCTCACACTTGTAGTAATAATACTACACTTTACTAGTAAGTAAGATAAAAAGAAAAAGAAAAAGAAACAAAAGAAAAACATTATGAGGTGCCAAAGCAAGTGCCTCATAACACCTCCCACCACAACTCCTGCAGTCCTGCCTGCTGCTGCAGTTGCTGCTGTTGCCCCCACACCTCTGGCACCATTTGCTCCACCTACCACTCTCACATCCCTGCCTCACACTCACAGACCCACACTTCCTGTAACACCCCCATCCATTGCCCTGCTGGTACCCACTCATATGTGCACCACATGTTTTTCTGATCACACTCCTGGTGTTGTCATTCCTCACCTTGGATATGATGGTGATGGTGGCCAAGGGCATGCTCAACATGTTTTACTCTCTGGTGAGCCTGAACTCATCTACACTGAGCTCAGCCCAGTTACACCTGCCATGCCACCATCTTCACCTGACAACACTGTGGCACCCACTCTTCCTGTCACTCCAACACCTCCACCATGCTGTTCGACTCACACCTTGCAGTGCCCAATACATTATGGCAGTGGTACATATGCCAATCGCACATTCACTGATGTCCTACAGGACCTGTCAGACAATGAGTTTGCCACCCCTGGCATGGGTCCCTTGCTCTCTGCATTACTCACTGCCACCTCTGCCTCTGGCAGCCTGCTGACCCTGCATGAAGCACATGTGTCACCCAATGCCACTGACTGGGACACTGCATGTCACTATGAACTTGCCATGCTCAAAGGCATGGGCACCTGGTCACTTGTCAATCTTCCACCTGGCTGCACTGTGATCCCAAACAAGTGGGTCTTCAAGTTGAAGAATGACAGCTGGTATCATGCATGCTTAGTCATGAAAGGCTTCAAGCAGATCCCAGGCATTGACTACACTGAGGTGTTTTCCCCCATTGCCCACTTCAAGATGCTGTGACTCCTTTTTGCCCTTGCTGCCTTGCATGATTGGCATGTCCACTCCATGGATGTTAAAAGTGCATTCCTCAATGGTGACATCAAGGAAGAGCTGTACATGTGCCAGCCAGATGGCTTCAAACTCACAGACCTTGCCAACAAAGTATGCCACCTCCACAAATCCATTTATGGGCTCAAGCAAGCCACACACCAGTGGAATGCAAAGATGGATGCCTGCCTGGAGTCACTCAACCTCAACTGCCTTGTCTCTGACACTGGCCTCTATGTCAAGTGTGGGGGACATTCCTCATATCTTTTCTTGGTCCTCTGCATTGATGATATAACAATCTTCAGCAGTGATTTAGCTGAAGTCCTCGAGCTCAAAAATGCACTATCCACCACTTTTGAGATGTCAGACCTTGGCAAAACAATGTCCTATCTTGGTTTAGAAGTGTCCTGTGACTGCACATGCAAAACACTCACCATTTTCCAGTCCTGATATATCACTGGTGTCGTATCTTGTTTCAGAATGGCAGGCTGCAACATCATTACAACTCCACTTTTGCCTGTGACACTTCTCATTCCCTTCAACAGCATGGCAAATACCACTACTCAATCACTATACCAGCAGATTATAGGTAGTTTGATCTATGCAGCAATCATCTCTTGCCTAGACATCGCCTTCACAGTCACTTCCCTCACACAATACTCTGCCAACCTGGCACCCAAACATCTTGCTGCTGCAAAGCATGTCATTCACTATCTCACCAGCACCTCCTCCTTCACACTGCAGTACTCCAGAACAACTAATGGTGAAATCACAGCCCACTCCAACTCCAACTGGGCCACATCACTCACAGACCACTGCTTAATGGGCATGTTCATATTTCTCCTACACAGTGCAGCCATTTCATGGTCCTCACACTGGCAGTGCATCATCTCACTCTCCTCAACTGAGGCTGAGTACATAGTGCTCTCCCAAGCAGGAGCTCAAGCGGCGTGGTACCAGAATGTTTGTGACGAACTCCTCCTTCCTCTCTCACTGCCAATCACTTTATTTGGTGACAACAAGGGGTCTGTGTTACAAGGCACTTGCCTAGGCACCTTGTAACAGTTTCTTTTTCTTTTTCTTTTGTTTTTTCTTTCTTATATTTTACTTACTATAAGTGTAGTATTAACTACAGCAGTGAGCTTAGCTCCTACTTATAGTAAGGACTCATTTCCTTTCTCTTTATAGTACTTAAGTATTTACATACTTAAGTGTGAGCATAGCTCCAAGTACTATAAAGACTTATCTTTTTCTTTTATCTTCTTTATTTATTATAACATTTACTTGCTAAGGACTATTACTATACAATTAGCAAGGACTCTCTTATCTCATTCTTATTTACCCTTATTTACACTTTGTTCATTTCATGCTTGTGGCAGAGCCACTTATATCACCTGGATGTGTACTTACTGCCCATTACTGCACAACTTTACTATAGTTAGATCATCAGTTCAGTATAAATAGTTGGCAAACTGGTGGTTTTAAAACCCTAGTCTTGTCAACTTCACAATCTAGGGATTCTCCTATACTGCACTTGATCTAAGCTCACTACAAACTTGCTTCACTCTCTAAGAACTAAGTCTAAGATCTCTAAGTCACTCTAAGTGTCACTAAGACATCCTGAACTTGTCACTCTGGATCCTTGTATAGTCATTGGTGGAATCATCCTCATCACTATCTTGTTGATCCCATTCTTCATCATCATTAGGAATCTCTATTATGCTAATCAAGCACATATTCACCACCTTGTTACCAGGGGTATCATTACAGACTTTCCCTAAGACCATCCAATAGGCTGCTCTTAGCAGTCTGTAGACTTAGCAAACAATCCAATCATCAGTAAAGGCACAAAGCACATAAGCATACGATTTCACTACATCTGGCAGTGCATCAAGGAAGACCTCATACACATATGGTGGGTTCCCTCCACCTCAATCATCAGGGACACCCTTACGAAGCCACTATTGCATGTCCTGTTGATATGTGCTGTGCCAGGCTGAAGGGGGAAAGTAACCACAACCACAGCAATTGCTGGAGGGT
>QLPN01005074.1:0-16892 GCA_003314395.1 Albatrellus ellisii | reverse complement strand
AACAAAACACAACAGAAAATTTACAGTGTAGGGTCGATCATAGGGATATTTGAAATGAAGTGGAGTCTGTATGCGAGTGAATAGAGTATCATACTATAGTGGATGAGCAAAAGAGGAATAGCACCAATCGCACCAAATGCTGACTTCACGACTCATGCCTCCATGGTTACTTTGGTGGGCCTAGACCATGCCTTGGCCTATTCGTCCTATCCCTCATCGGCCAACCCAGTATTGTTTTCCGATGCCTGCATGAATGCACAATTATAGTGACTGCAGATGATTTTCGCGTGTGGCACGTTAATGTCACTGTGTTCACCTGATGTCGCTGATGGTCATTTTCTGGCATTACATACACATGATACTCATCGCCATTCAAAACTCAATGCACTGCACTCAGCCTGGTAGACCTGAGTCTGCCAAATGAGGGGGACTGTTGAACATTTACTGTATGTTGTTGATATATCTCTTACTCCTCTTTTTCATTCAGCTTCCACTCCACCTCATACTTACACATACTTACATACTCTTGACACATTTACCTACTCTCCACAACCCTGCAGGGTTCCACCCCCACACCACCTATACTCTAGATGACATGCATCCTCCACATATTTAGGCATCCTTGTACTTTAGGATCATTTCTCGGCTTTGACCTTCCTCTCTACCTACTATATAAGATGCACTATATGTGCTACATATCCTCAGTAGTTGTCTTACAACAACACTGAGTGAGTACACATCCTTACCATCTTATCCTCTTTCTCATCACAGTCCTGCAGCTTCCTCCTTTGCATTGTGGCACTATTCTCACTGCCCACACCTAACCTACTTGCTGCAGATATGTTGCCTCTATTTTCCCTATGTTGGGAATACATAAACACATTGCTCATCCTCATAGTTGCCTGCCATAACCTGCATGAACAATTTTCCCTTTCTTTCATTCATCCTCAACTCATATAGGAACCCTCAACTTCCCTACAACAGAACCATCAATCATATTCAACTTTCTGTCTATTGTTCATCTACTTCTGCTTATCTATCATTGATTCCTCTTATTCTGTGTTGCTACATATATCTTCAACTGTGATCATGTCTTATTAGATGATATTTCAATCCAACAGGTGTTTACTTTATCTTCACATTTTGCAAATCTCTTGGTAAGTTCTGTTCATACCACCTTTTTAAACAATAACATGTTGGGCAGAATGTTCAGACAAGGACATGGATGAGTAGTGATCATTGTCACTACAATCCACCTGCAATGATACGATTTTATTGGTTTTCCAGTCTACAATAGTGACCATACAGTTGATATTTCTATTTTGCTTTGTGTTTTTGTAGTTTTAATAGGTGTTTATTTCTGTCCATCTATCTATTTGTAACCTACAATACTACTGCATCCCATCATTGCTATGGGTATGGGTTTTCATGGCTGATAGCCAGTGATTATCAATAGGGATGGGGACAGGACAGGGACATTGACAAGGTCTGTTGCAACTTATCTATAATCACACAATGTTTGATTGTATCTTATTTAGTCAATATTGCAACACAGCAGGTCTATACTTTACAGCTGGAGACATAATTGGAATTGGTCTGTAAGTTGGGGTTGGTCTGGAAATTGGACTTGATCTGTAGATAGATAGAGTATATTTATGCTGCAACAAGCTATGCATACTTTCACAGATGATGTCTTATGATTTGATGTCACAATGCAACAGGTTTTTACACTAGGGATGGGGACAGGGATGGGCAGGGACAAGGATAAGATAGGGACATTGGTGAGGAATATTTAACTATGTCCACTTTAGTTAATGTTGCAATCCAATAGCATAGACCTCTACTCCATAGCTGGAGAGGCAATTGGAATTGGTATGTAAATAGAGTACTATTTCCTTTTATTTTATGTTGAGACAAGCTATGTATACTTTCACAGATGATGCTTTATAACTCAGTGTTGCAATGCAACAGGTTTTTACACTAGTAAAAGCTGAAATGGGATGAGTCCTTGCTAATTGTATAGTAATAGTCATTAGCAAGTAAATATTATAAATAAACAAAAGAAAGATAAAAGAAATGATAAGTCCTTTTATAGTACTTGGAGCTAAGCTCACACTATAGTATGTAAATACTAGAGTACTATAAAAGAAAGAGATAGAGTCCTTACTATAAGTTGGAGCTTGATAAAATGCATAATTGCCAAAATAGTGACTCAGCTTGGGTTCAAACCAAGGACCTCCCTAACTCTGGGTGGGTGCTCTAACCACTGAGCTACCAGGCCTTGTCTAAGTGAAGTGTTAATAGCATGATGTGAAGCTGTACCTCAGAGACTACTGTAGAGTTGTAACTCTGCTACAAATGTTGTAGCTCTGTTACAAAAGTGTAGTATGTGTACAGGGTCAGGCATTTGACCTTAAACTCAACAGAGCTAAGCTCACAGCTGTAGTTAGTACTACACATATAGTAAGTAAGAAAAAGAAAAGAAAAAAGAAAACTGTTATGAGGTGCCAAAGCAAGTGCTGTTATGAGGCACTTGCTTAGGCACCTCATAACAGACTTGTTTTTTCTTTCTTTTTCTTTCTTTTCACTTCCTTACTATTGTTGAAACTGGGCAGCACAGCAAGGGAAGCAAACACTGTTGAAATATGGGCAAGGCAGCAAGCCTAAATCAGACTGAGATTGAGAGAGGGGCTAAAGCCCATCAGAACAAGAGAAGAGGGCACAACTGCCACATCTGTAAGATAGAGAAGATGTGTACCAGAGGGTAGAGGGTACACAGAAGACAGAGAGAGCTGCATAGAGCAGGTATGTCAGAAGAGAGCTCAGAGAGCAGAAGAGATACTCACCTCAGCACATGCAGAAGTGCTGAGGTGAGAAGATGATGAGATAAAGAAGATATAGTAAGAGCAAGATAGAGTTGAAGAGGAACTCAAACCATAAAGAGAAAAGAAATACCAATAAGATGAGATAGAGATAAGTATACTTAATAAGTAAACAGTGTGATCAGCATCATAAGGTAGTGAAAAACCAACAACTATAAGTGTAGTATTAACTACAGTTGTTGAGCTTAGCTCCAACTTATAGTAAGGACTCCATCTTTTCTCCTTTATAGTACTACAGTATTTACATACTGCACTGTGAGTTTTATTCCAAGTACTATAAAACTTCTTTATCTTTTATCTTTCTTTATTTATTTACATTTACTTGCTAAGGACTATCACTATACAATTAGCAAGGACTTATCCCATCTCATCTCTATTTATCTCTGTTTATCTCTCATTCATTTCATGCTTGTGGCTACATTAACTTTAGCTCACTATGGATGCAACTTGGTCACATGATCCTGTTGATTGCTGCATTGATCAGTGAACCTTATTTACTTGTACTATCTTTAGGATGCTCTGTTTTGTATAAGTAGGGACAAGCCTGGTGGTCTTAAACCCCAGTCTTGTCAACTTTGCAATCTAGGGATTCTCCTATACTGCACTTGACCTAAGCTTGCTACTACTTTGTGCCATCCTCTAAGAACTAAGTCCAAGATCTCTAAGTCATTCTAAGCATTGCTAAGACATCCTAAACTTGTCACTCTGGATCCTCATTTAGTCATTGGTGGCATCATCCTCATCACTATCTTGTTGATCCCACTCTTCATCACCATCAGGAATGTTTACTACACTTATCAAACACACAACAACTACCTTGTTACCAGGGGTATAGTTATCACAAACCTTCCCTAAGACTGTCCAATAGGCCACTCTTAGCAGTTCCAGTACTATAAATACAGTAGTTCACTTAGTGTTTTATCCCCAGTTCTGATCATCTGGGATATCCACTAGCTTTGAAGCATGATAAGTCCTTTGTTGTTTTTAGCCTTTTCTTCAGTTGCTCAGCTTTGATGTTAGTGTTGGCCTCACACAACAGAGTGTCATGAAGGAATGAGTTGATGCCACTGAGGGCAACCTGCCACTCCCAGAAGGGTGTTTTATTTGCTTCATAGTGAGCAACTGGTGGCTCAGGCATAGTTCCCAGTCTGGCTCAAGCCAGCACTCTTGTAGCTCTGCTACAAATGCATTGAAAGTCAGCAACTTGAGGATGGGCAGTTTAGAGAATGAAGGTTGTTCAAATCAGGTGAGGTTGGTTCATGGTGGCATTGGTGTGGACTTGGATTCAGTATCAGGTCCTGAGAAGTAGCAAGATAAAGGAAGAGAAACAGGTGGTGGGGATGGTGAGGATAACAAAGATGATGGGAAGATAGGGGCAGAAGTTGTTGGCAATTCATGAATGTGGGAAGACAATGTAGGGTCAGTGGCTACTGGATCTGATAAGATCACAGCACAGGATGCAATGTGTGGATCTGAAGTAGCATGGGGCAAAGAGATGCAGTGAGAGCATAGCTGCAGTTTGACAGTCCAGTGGTCACTGTTAAAAAAAAAGTGGAAGTGTGCTTGCACATGGAGGAAGGCAGCAAGGATCAGACAAAGGCAACTACAAAAGACAATGGTCTGTATATGTTACGAGGCACTTGCTTTGGCACCTCGTAACATTTTCTTTTTTTCTCTTTCTCTTTTTATCTTACTTACTATAGTAAAGTGTAGTATTATTACTACAAGTGTGAGCTTAGCTCCACTTTACTTAGTAAGGACTCATCAATTTCTTTTCTCTTTTATAGTACTTAAGTATCTACATACTTAAGTGTGAGCTTAGCTCCAGGTACTATACTAGACTTATCTTTTTCTCTTTATCTTTCTTTTATTTATTATAACATTTACTTGCTAAGGACTATTACTATACAATTAGCAAGGACTCCCTTCTCTCGTCTTTATTTACCTTTGTTTATCTCATGTTCATTTCGCGCTTGTGGCTGAGCCACTTATATCACATGGACTCATACTTGCTGCGCATTACTGCGCATTATCGTTTACTTACTGCGCTTTACTGCGCAAACTGTACTATAGTTAGATCAATAGTTTGTATAAATAGTTGACAAACTGGCGGTCTTAAACCCCAGTCTTGTCAACTTCGCAATCTAGGGATTCTCCTTATACTGCGCTTGATCTAAGCTCGTCAATCACTCGCTTCATTCTTTTCTAACTAAGTCTAAGAACTCTAGAAAGCTATCAAGACATCTTACACTAAAGTTAAACTGGATCCTCATATCGTTATCGGTGGAATCATCCTCGTAACTATATTGTTAATCCCACTCTTCATCGTCATTCGGAACCTCTATTATGTTCATCAAATCAACGTCCAAACCTTGGTTACCAGGAGTACTATTATAGAACTTCCCTAAGATCGTCCAATAGGCCGCTCTTAGCAGTATAGCAGCAGCAAGGCAGTGAAGACATAAAGAATGGAGAACAGGAGAGCAGAGCAGAAACAAAAGAGACTACTGTCTAGGAGTTATACAGTCAGTCTTAAATACTGTTTGACAAGAAAGGAATCCATGAGGTGGGTGGCAGGAAATTGGACAATGTGATGAGTCTCAAAAACATGTGATGGTATGACATAGGTGTTGAAATATGAGCACCACACAGATGAAGAAGAAAGGAAATTTTCTTACAAATGCACCAAGAGCATGTTTCCATACATACACCATATTTAAGTGTCTACTGCCCAGCCTATGGCGAAAATCACAAGGATGGGGAGTGAATGAAGCGAGCTCGACAGCCCAAAATACAACAGCAGGTACCTCTGACATATGTAGGAGGGGGATCGGACAGATGTGTGGCATGATGTATGATGAGTAAGCTGCAGGGTTACATCTACCCACGATAGCCCTTTTTTTTCCTCAGTTTTTGCGTTGTTTTCGAGACTGAGTCTTTATTGTCCTTGCTCTTAGGACGCTTTTCAGTGTTTCTTGTGCAGAAGAATACCTACACTTAGCCATCCTCACCATGAGCTGTGAAAACTGCTTTAGGGGTTCCATCCTCTCTGGTGAGCCGACCGGCTCGATGGTCGGTTCGGCCTACCACCACCCCGCACCATCTGGCGAGCCGACGAAAACCGCGGTTGTGCTCCTGACGGATATCTTCGGGCTGCCGCTGCAGAACTGCAAGCTCTTGGCGGACACACTCGCTGAGAAGGTCGGCGTCGATGCCTGGGTACCCGATCTCTTCAATGGTGCGCTTACTACCATGCCGTCGGAGTCGCTCGTAGTCACTGACGGGTCAATGTGCACGCGTGGTCTTCCAGGCAACCCGCCCTTCCGTCCTGATCAGCTTGACCCGTTGTTCCCTGATCGAGCAGGAGTCAAGATACCCTTTCAGAAATTGCGACTTCTGAAGCTGTTCTTCCCCAATATCTTTCGACTCGTCTCCATCCGCGACTCTGTTGTTGATCCTCGCCTGGAAGCTGTGAGTAGACGCACAAACCGCTCGACCACTGCGCCCTTTGACTTATCACCCTCACGCACGCAGTTCATTAAGAAGCTAAAGGAAGAAAAAGGCTACGAGAAGATTGGCGCTGTCGGGTATGCTCTCTGCTTGCACTCCACTTCCTTAGGTTGTCGGGCTCACCGTTATCTGAAGATACTGTTTTGGCGGCGCAATGGCCGTTCGCTTCGGTGCAAATCCGACGCTCTTGACCAGTATCGTCGTATGCCATCCGGGGACCATTTCGGTCGAGCAGATCAAGGCGGTCAAGGTGCCAGTGTCTTGGGCCTGTGCTGAGGGTGCATCTTCCTCTATCAGTCTGAAATGAGCTACTATGTTGAGTCTTATCACGTTTACTGTTCCAGAGGACCAGATTTTCTCTCCCACGCTTCGCAAGCAGGCCGAGGACGTTTTCGCAGAGAGAAAAGACAAAGATGGCTATATTGATTACGAGTTCAAGGGTTACAAGGGTAGGCGGTCCCTTTTTGGTTTCTTCTGTATGGCGGATTTCTGATCTCTCATGTTGGTGACTTGAAGGAACTGTACATGGGTTTGCTTACCGTCCGAACCTGTCGGTGCCCGAGGTCGCAGCCGGCTTTGACGGAGCTCTAGAACAGACAGTTGAGTGGTTTAAGAAAACCCTGTTTTGATTAGGCCTGTTATCATCGGTACTGTCCCAGCCAAGTACCTCACATTATGCGTATCTAGGTTTAATATGTGTATTTCTCACGATCGATGCCAGAAGGCATGTCTACTTAATCGATGTCACATTACATTGAGCAAACAAAGCATTGCGGATTGTGAAAGTAAGACTGTAGTATCTGGAGTTCACTAGTCCCAGGAAAAGAAACGAGATTCTATCACCTCCATTCCGTGTCACCATTATCGTCCCTCAACATTTCGTCATCAGATGACTCGGGGAAGGCATCTGCATGCCGGTACGCAGAAGGATATAACACCTAATTGATAGACTGAAAAGACTACTTACCACTGCCCTCAAATGCGTCAGAGCTTTCCTCGTCCGGATAATCGTTCTTATAATACTCCTCCGCTGTAAAAGGTTTGTCAAAAGAATCACAAGATGAAAGGCTGTCTGTCGATTTACCATTAGAGTCTTCGTCAGCTTCATCTTCTGGCTCGGACTCCGACTCTGAAGACCACGGGTCGGCAAACGATGCGGGTAAGCCAGTTCTGTGAAAGTCAAGACAGTGAGTGAGTTGTGTACAGAACGATGTGTGAAAGCACCCACAGCGTCCCAACATTACCAATCTTGTCACACTTGTTCAGACGAGCTCGATGGTAGAATATATCCCATACATAGTCTGGATCCTCCGCAGGTGGGGAAGTAGGTATGGGCACGGGCTTTCTAGAATTGGCGGTTTTAGGTTGTGGGGGCTGGGAAAAAGGTATATCGTGGACTGTAATGCAAGGTCGTCAGTCCGAAATTAATGGATATGGGGGTCCCAATTATAACTTTTCAAGTAATCCTGTAACATAGGGAGGAACTTCTCATATTCTGGGCTCTGGGGCGCGGCAAGACCTGCCTCAGATGTTAGGACGGCATCATACAACTTGAAGTCGGTCCTTTGCTGTAGGTCTCTCGTCGAGAGTATATCGGGCCTGTCGGCAATGTAAGCAAAACTATAACAAATGTGGGCTACCATGCAAATAGGCAAGCTCTAACGTACGGTGCTGGCGCCTTGGGCTCAGCTAGCTCCTCAACGACGATAGTATATTGGCGAGAGGAGACTGGTTTAGGCGGGAGAAAATCCACGCATGGCGGCCTGGTCTCTTCCCGTGACTGACGAGCAAGAGCAGTAATGCGGTCCTGCAGGGCAGAGGTTCAATAACGGACATGTATGTAAACCCACCTCACAATCCCCAAAGGAGACACGCACCTGTAAGTCTTTTGTCTGAGACTCGTCTGTCCACGCATCCTGCTCCACGGTCTCTGCGAATTGGAACACTTTTGCCCCCGGACGCAACCTCTTTCTGCGCATGCGAGACTCCACGACTGTGAAACCCGAGTGCAAACCCCAAGTGTAAGGATGCGGGCCACACTCAGATGAAGCTCGGGGACTTGCCTAACACATCGAGGGGCTCATCCGTGCGCTTCCGCTTGATGCGGAGAATGGCGTAGGGTTGCTGTGGTGCGTGTTGCTGAGGGTCGACTTCCATCCTGCGAGAACAGATTCAAAGGTAGGAAAGAACAAAAGGACCGCACAGTTGACTTGCTCATAATGCATAATGGGCCAAATCCCTACAAACAAAGTTTGTGCAGAAAGCAAACAGCTAACTCAAAACCTAATCTTCTTGATAATCACGATGTTACTTCCACCTCAGGCTATACTCGATTAGATTGCTTTCATTCTAGTTGGTACAACTATCAAAGATAAATACTATGAGGCGTACAATAATATTCTCCTTAGTGCACTTGATGCTTCAGGCAACATCTTCATGACCCTTCAGCAAACCCCTCGTCATCATCCGTGTCTTCAGTTCGAGCGTCTCTACTCTTACCCTTCCTGCCAGGCAGTCAGTGGCTCACGCAGTCCGATGTTAGGCAAAATCAAGCAGCGCCGGCGATGCAGACACGATATGCTCTGGCGCCGGACGTAAGAGGCGTTCGAGATTTCCACTCTGAATTTGTGGGAACGGCGTTGCCCCAGCGGGGTTTGAGTCAAAGGGTGTCTGGGATTGAATGGGTTGTTGCACTGATTGCTCTTGCAGACCAGATCTTGAAGAGACACCGGAGCTAGCCGCCATCTGAGGCCGTTCTGAGGCGTGTGCAGGGGTTGGAGCAGGCGGGCAAATAAATCAGGTTGGCTAGAAGGGTGTCGATGCAGGCATACCAGAGCAAACTTGGTGAAGGTGATGTGGCAAGTGATCAGGTCGGCCAGGCTTGTCTTCAACAGATGTGAAGTACGCTTGTCCAATGACTCCGGTGAGACGACTGGCGAGAGAGCTGGCGAGACGACGTATTTGACCAGCTTGGGAGATGGAGCGAGAGCGTTCTGATCGACGCTCTTCTAGTTGATTCGCATCGTGCGACCGAGGATGGCAGAACGGTTGGGAGAGGGGAATTAGAGGGTTGAGAAGTACTTCTGTCCCATGAAGCATCTGCAGATACCTCGAAGTCAACCTGACTGGTATAACACCACCGTAACACTCAAAGCACTCAGCCTCTAACTCGTCAGAAAGAGATACCTCGGCCGCGTGCTGAACCTCGGCAATACTTGAATTGGCCCGGGTTCCCTTAACCCTTCAACAACTGCAGACCTTTCTGTTCCTGAACAGCCTCCTTGTATCGCTTTTGGTTCTCTTCGTCCTTACAAATACTCTTTCTCAGCGCTCTGTGTAGTGCAATGATTTCTTCTTGACCTGATGTTCGCAGGGGACATCTAGCTTGCATGACTCTCAAGCGATGCCGTGACGCATTGTACTCAATCTCAAGGTATGCGAGTCTCTGTTGGAAAAAGCTGAGCGTTGCAACTAGATGTGCTGGAGGAACTTTCAAAATATATGAAAGAAGTAGCACAGTGAAGCTTTACCTTTGCTGTTCGCATCAACGTCATCACCGAGCAGTGCCTTTTGCTGGGCTTTCCACTGCACAGTTGAGACCTGTGACATCAGGCAATTATACAGGCTTGTCCCAATTTCCAGAAAAAGGCGGTATTCCTGGTCGAGGAGAATTAATGACGGAACGCTAGCAACCAACAAGATCATTAGCTACCTGTAACTTTCTTACCTTACGTTTCATGGTACTCTGCGAAGCTACCTCAAAAACGTTTTGGACATTACCATCCAAACTCCGCCGCGTTTTTTCCAACTTCGAGTCGGAAGTGGAAGGTGTTAGGGGTTGAAGGGCGTTCGGGATCAGAAGGAAATCGTATTGGGGCAGAAGTGACCTCAACGTGTAGCGGATCTTGTGAGTTGCTTTGCCATGTACGCCTTGGAGAGCGGCCTTCTTTGCCGACTTGGCCATTGCCTCTTTTGACGGTATAGCTTTCGTGTCTGGTGAAATTATGGGCATTGGAGAATGGTAATCCAAGAGGATGTGCTTTTGGCCGCTGTCTTCCGCTCTGTGCTCTTGGTGGGGGCCATTGTAGTGTCCGCAGTGGTCGTCAGTTCCACTGATATGCCAAGTTGGGGTGAGGAAAAGAGTTCTAGCTTTTCTTGAGAGAACAAGACGGTGGCGTAGTAAGTCTTTAAAATTGCTGGACAAGAGATATGACATGTTTTGCATTGGCACGCAGCACAACCGTTGGTCTGTGTGCCACACCAGCATTGAGGTAACAGCATTCAACACCTGAAACTTCCATTCATGGGTCGACCAACACATAGAGACTTAAGCAGCATATCGGAAACTGAATTATACGACGACAAGTACTCACCTCGAGGTATGGCTGCCCTTGAATGATGTTGGAAGTAATGTTTTCCTAGGCGGGCGTCTCCGGCATTTCCATTTCTCCTCGACAAGCTATTTTCCGTTTGATAGCATCCCGGGCCTGTTGTGCAACAGTCGCATTAATTAAAACAGGGGTTTATATGCAGGCACTGAGGAACAGAAGAGGAGAAATTCATTGACACTGTACATCGTCGTACGCACTGAACCGTGACGGCGAACCAACACTACAGGCACTTGTAGGCTACTGAGACCTCATTTGCAAAGTGAATCACTCGCAGGAACTCACTCATATTCAACATGGCCTGAAATATATGTAGGCCCACCCTTACCCAGGTTACTATACATCTTTCTGAGGTCATCCGCTAGCTCTTGCGGCTCTTCATGCGCAGCGAAGTGACAACCCTCGGCACAAGACTCGAACACCACATTTACGATGGTGCAAGCCCATCTAGAAACGACGAATCAGCAGTCTTATGTAAAGGAAGGTGTTTTGATACTCGCGTTTTGGGTAGTGGAAATAGTTCTTTCGGAAAGTAGCGTATCCCCATGGAACGCTCGGATGGGCGGAAGAGCTCTCCTATTTTATGTGTTTCGTAGTAAACACGCACAGATGCAGATGCAGCAGGGCCACTTCAGGAAACCCAGTAAACTGAGGTCCATATTAAAACTGTTCAGCATCAAGAGAAGCGATCATATCAAGGTTAGCTATTCATCGCCAGTCGTTCAACAAAATGAGTTGAATAACCTTTCATCGTCGTCCCATTGATATGAAGCAGTTAAGTAACTTTTCATGTATCTATGTCATGTATCTATGCAAGTAATGCGACAAGCAAATCTGCGAGTGCATACGTACCCGATGGTTTGTGGTTGCGTGGCCTGCTCCATGGAGTACCCCCGTCCATGCTCCGAGAACCAAGCCACGCGCTTCAATCATTCACGCTCGCTTGCTGTGTACAAAAAGTGCATGTGTATCGCAAATAGCAGGGGATCCGAGAAAAGGCGGGGTGGAGAGCTCCGGGTCAGTATGTTTCCCGGAAACAAACACTCTGACGTACCAAGGAAAATTTGTGTGCCATGCCTTCGCCGTGGAACGACAGGAATGAGAATAACGCACATCCAGTGTCAGCTATTGCTTGCTGCGAGTCTACGAGCCTTACATCTCGGCGAGACAGCGGTGGGCGCGCGGCAGTGGCCAACGCGCGCGCAGAACATACAAACCAACTACGAAGCCGTACTGTAGCCACTACGAAGCTGTAGGCACTAGATGCAAAGAGCTCTTGTGAACTCTGACACCGTTGTTCTCCGAGATTTTGAGACATCAATTTATCTTGAGATCAACACTTCAAATCTTATCATTAGTAATATCACATCAGCAAATTTCTCCGAAGATGTTGACATGTTCTCAGCATCCTGTTCTTCATCCAATCCCGCTTCTGAGAATCTCGCCTACGATACTGGTAACATCGTCGCCCCAGAGACATGGCCTTGTCGCGTTCCCTTGACCTTACTCGAACACAACCCAACCCCTAGCCCAGGGTCAAGTCCCGGGCTTCACGACTAGCGCGAAGTTTCTTGCACTTCCGGCCGCTTGATCGAAGAGACTCACCAGTTGCACATCCCACTTTCCGCTACCCGCCCTATATCCTTCAAGCGACTCCTTCAGCCATGCCAGCCGGTCCATTAAGATTAGACTCTCGACACACGGTCCTGCTAGGCATCGTAGAACATGTAAAACCTCTATCCGTCGCGCCGTGCTCTGTTGCTCAGAGGCAGACATGAGGTCATCTTGGACTGTAGGAACATCGGTCGCCGACGTGAGGTCGAGCTTGGCCATCGCTCGTGCAAGGAAGGTAGGGAAGGAAGAATAAGCGCTGTCCGGCAAGCGGCCGAGTCTTTTGCTTGCGATCTTACGGTCTTGCATGGCACCGTCAGTAGCGCAGGTTCTTCGCCGATTAAGGCCGCACGACAGATATGGTTCCAGTATTGCACGATAGACGACCTTCTTGATCGCCAGTTCCGCAGACGTGCGGCTTTCGTCGGTCTTCAGCCATTGTGCGGGGACTTGAGCCGCCAGCTGCAAGTGTGATGCCGTCAAAGGCGGACATTCGGCAAAAGAATTTGATAGCGGAAAGTCAACTGGTTAAAATGCCATTCAGTGGGTTGTGCCATCCGAAGGATACTATTAGACGTACAT
Source organism: Albatrellus ellisii (assembly GCA_003314395.1). Lineage (NCBI taxonomy): Eukaryota > Fungi > Basidiomycota > Agaricomycetes > Russulales > Albatrellaceae > Albatrellus > Albatrellus ellisii. Next base: position 3,919 of record QLPN01005074.1, on the reverse strand, counting down.
ACCGTGAGGCGACATGAGATTATAGCAGCACCCTACAATGACAGCTGCCCATGGTCTCCACCGAGCCCCAGGAGGCCATGACAGTTTGATAGGGTCCGCAGAAGAATGCATATAAAGAAATGCGCGGAAAATATCGGGAGTTAGGGAGCCACAGGCGTGAAGGGCGACGAAGAGGACAGGCACGGGTGCACTAGTTTCATGGCCAAGTTCGTCCAGCCAGACTGATGTGGTATCTTGCAGTGTTAAGGACGTTATATGAATGGTCTTGTACGTGAGTGATCCCCAATGGTCTTTTGCTGCGTCTGCGGCAACACCATCGTCGTCGTCTTTTTTCCCGTCCTTCTCAAATCGACTACCCTGTTCTCTGCCTGGCTTCCGCGCGTCGCCGCGGCGCTCTGCTCCTTGTGTCTGCGTTACATCTCCGTCTAATGCTAGGACGTGAAACCCCAGATCTCTTAGCGCACGGGAAATGTAACCCTGTGATTTATCAGTCAACCGGGAAGGAGAAAGTTAAAGGAAGACGCGTGCTATGCTAGCCAACGTGTGTCGAACGCGCATGCTGGGTATGGTAGATGACGATACATGAACATACGAAATGAAGCACCTACCTGCCCAGCACCGATGTCGACCACGTGTCGAACACTATGCAATTGCGGATCAGACACCAGATCCACAATATAGCTTGTCATGCGTGCAACCTCATGAGACTTCTTGGGAGACATACCATGCAGTTGGCGCTGCGGAGGATTTGAGGTTGGCAATGAGCCAACAGGTCGAACTGCGGTTGGAAACGAAAATAAACATTGTGTATGGCGATGCCTGGGGCCACCCAACGTCGAAATCGGTTCACGGTCTAGCTGCAAACGCTTTGCCACAGTCATGAATCTCAACAATGTTTGAGGAATGTCGTATCCCGAAGATCTGTGCGTCTTCCGGAAGAAAAGCTCATCAGCATTGACCTCATGGAGATAGATATTATAATCACCACAGGATCATCCTTGCTAGAATTGACCATACAGAGGGAACCCATTTGGTGTTCATCCGGCTCGAGATACCGCTTTAGAAGCGAAATCCAGTTTGCTGTGTCGCCATCAGTGTCAGCAGCCCAGTTCCACCATGGTTCCCAAACAGGAGACAAGGAATTCCCAGCGGTTTCTTGCATCCTATTCGGGTGAATGGCAAAAAGAGATTTCACCAGCGGATCGTGGAGAAAATCCATGAATGCTGTCGGTGATAAATGGTTGAGGTCATGAGTCGGCAGTGCGTTATCGATGCCGTCGAGCATTATCATCGTCATGAGCCAAATGTATCTGCGCTACGGCTATCAGTGCCTAGGTTTTGGTCGTTTATGGCAATTTTGGTACGCGCCAACGGTGACAGTCACGTGCATCGTGACACGTGGTACACATGGGTTTTACAGTAACTTGAGATTCCCGGCCCGGCTCCGACCCTCTATGTTCGATTAGTACGACTACAAGAAGTCTGCCAGTATGTAGCCCTTACATGGTAGAAATCCCATGCACCACCAGCTCATCCACATAGAAAGCTACACCAAAAAAAGCATCCAGCATATTCAGGTAAATCCACAGTATTCGTTTACGTTCTCTCATACATGACAACAGCACATATACCATCCCTAACTTACATTTACTTTGTTAACGCCGGATAGACGATAGTACGACTTTCGCCGGTATAGAATTTTGACGCCTCAAGACCTTTGAAACCCGAGAATCGATTGGTCAACCCTCGACAGGGACGTCGCCGACTGCACCAGGCTTCCCAGGACTGCCGGCCATCCTCCATGCAGCCAGGATCAATTCTACAACATCATCGATGCCGTTTCCCTCTTTCACGCTGGCGAACACCGTCGGTCCATCCCCACGCATAAGCCTGGAATCGCGGTCCATGACTTCGAGAGACGCGTTCACATAGATTGCGATATCGATCTAGCCGTGAACGTGATACTGGGTGATATATAGGAAGTATATAGTTCTAAAACCAACCTTGTTGATGACCAAAAGGTCCGATTGAGAGATACCGGGCCCACCTTTCCTCGGAATTTTGTCACCTCCCTACATCGCACGCCAAGGTGTGCGAGATGAGTCTCTTGGTCAATGCTTTCATGTCAACGAGTAGTACTCACGGATACGTCGATGACATAGATAATATAGTCTGCGAGCTCGCGCGAATAGTTCGCAGCAAGGTTATCGCCACCGCTCTCTACGAACAGCAGCTGGCAATTGTACTTGGCCTGCAGAGTTTCCAGCGCACCCATGTTCGCAGAGATGTCTTCACGAATCGCCGCATGTGGACATCCACCAGTCTCAATTGCGAGGATGCGCTCTGCAGGCAGCGCACGGTTTCTGATGAGGAACTCTTGATCTTCACGTGTGAAAATGTCGTTGGTCACTGTTGCTGCGAGGACGATAATGCTGTTCGAATGAACTTTCACTCCGATCTATAAGATGCTCCACACACCGATATTATACTCCTTGCGGAGGCGTTGGCAGAGGGCAAGAGTGAGCGCTGTCTTGCCCGAACCTACAGGCCTGAGGATCGCGGCATGAGAACCGTGGAAGAAAGTATGGGCGAATGAATGGGTCTATTCCCGTCGTACCCACCGATCCCAATGGTGAATCCTCGCTCCTCAAAATTCCGCGAGGAGTAGTCGGGGAGGTCCCGCTCGGCAAACTTTCCTGTCTAAGTGTGAGAAGGTCTGAATTGCAAAGTGTATTTGTTAGAAACCTGGATGATCCAGATGTTCATGGGTGTGTCCGTGCTCGCCTACTCCATGGTCATGAGAGTGCGCTGCGCTATTGTCGTGCGAATGCTGGTGGTGATTCTTCGTGCTGCTCGCTGCTGCTGACTGAGACAAGCTGTTGATAAACTGAACATTCGCAGACATAGTTTGGTAAGAAACTGGGACGTTGAATGAGCTGTTTCAGTTTGATCCGATGGTGTTTGAAGGAGATTAGGTAACTTAGGGAGAATCACATTAGAATCTGCCAGATTGAGGCTTCCGGATTGGCCCAAAGCTTAGTAAGCTAATAAAATACTGTAAGACGATCATCCGGCTACTATTAGTTACCACTAGTTCTGCACACCACATCTCGTGCAGTCACACAAATGTAATGGAAAGTCGCGGTATCGTCACACTGGCCGGTTTCAAAGTCCGTTCAGTGCTAGACATTAAGGAAGATATACCATATGTATGAAGTGTACTGGCTATGTAGTGATCTAAAATATGTACTGCAGGTTGCCAAAGTAATATGGACTGTGATCATTATTAAGATGCCCAGATGGCAATGGCTGTGATGATGTGGATGTGACAGGAACAGTTGGTGAAAATCCAGCACCTATGTGATTTTGCCTGGGCCAATGGTTTGAATATGGGATGGGTAAAGATCCTTGCATTTGCGAGAAAAACAGAAACACCTTCCATTGCTGTGACCAGCTCTAAATTATCACTGTGGATACGATAGCGTTCTCGATTGTTTTTCAAGAAGATAAATTTTGAATTGTCTCCCTTTCGGCCACCTCCCATCTGACACCCCTTCTCATCAACATTCCAGTTGTGTTCTGGCGGGGTTCCTCTAAACTTATCGTCTGAGGTCTTGCGCATATCAAAATATTCCGTGATCATTGCCTTGTTGAAAATTTGTGCGCGTTTTGGATCCAGGCCTCGGGGTTTCGCGATTATGATATCCACGTGACGAGAAAGGAAGCGGCAGACCCAATTCTTGCCAAGGTAAACCTTCACCATCGAATATTTGAGCACGGTGTTTTCGGGGATGGAGAGGGGTTGCTGAATCTGAGTTATGGTGGCACCAGTCCACCAGTACCTTTTCTTGGGATTCATTGAGCAATGATCGCCGAGCGCCGCGATTGCCTGAAGCACGATCTCGCACAGTCTGTGGGG
>QLPN01005066.1:25404-72418 GCA_003314395.1 Albatrellus ellisii | reverse complement strand
TTTACCTTTGTTTATTTCTAGTTCAGTTCGCGCTTGTGGCTGAGCCACTATCATCACATGGACACGTACCCACTGCGCATTACTGCGCATTATCATTTACTTACTGCGCTATACTGCGCAACTGTACTATAGTTAGATCACTAGTTTTGTATAAATAGTTGACAAACTGGCAGTCTTAAACCCCAGTCTTGTCAATTTCACAATCTAGGGAATCTTCCTTATACTGCGCTTGATCTAAGCTCGTCAATCACTCGCTTCACTCTCTCTGAATTAAGTCAAGAACTCTAAAGTCACTAGAACATCACTAGATCTCTTGCACTCGTCATCCTGGATCTTCGTATCATTATTGAAGGAATTGTCCTCATAACCATATCGTTAATCCCATTCTTCATCGTCATCAAGAAGCTCTATTACGTTCATCAAAGCCAATATTCCTAACCTTAGTTACCAGGAGTAATATTCTAGACCTTCCCTAAGGCCGTCCAATAGGCCGCTCTTAGCACCCCACCACTCACCAATGATGCATGACCACAGCACTCTGCCCACTTCTCAGACTCATATGTAATGTCTATCTCAATGACATCATCATCTGGTCAAGCTCCATCACTGAATGCCAAAAACATTCACACTGTACTACAAGCTCTGCGTGATGCACACCTATATTGTTCCCCCAAGAAAACATCCTTGTTCTGTGATAAAATCCAATTCTTGGGACACACAATTTCCAGTCACAGCATTGAAGTGGACAGCACCAAAGTTGACCAGATCCTCTCATGGCCAACTCCTCGAAATGCCACCAATGTCCAGGCCTTCCTTGGCCTCATGCACTACATCACCACATCTTTACCCCAACTCACTGAACACACACATCAGCTCACACCTCTGACCACTAAAGACACCAAACTACAGTTTCCCCTGTGGTCACCAGAACACCAAGCTGCATTCGATGGCATCAAGCAACTCGTCATTGGCTGTGATTGCCTCACAATGATCAACCACAACTCCCCCAGCAACAACCACATATATGTCACTTGTGATGCCAGTGAATGGCACACTGATGCTGTCCTCTCCTGGGGACCAACTTGGGAAACTGCCTGCCCTGTCACCTTCGACTCCACTCTGCTCACCATTGCTGAGCTCAACTACCCTGTTCATGAAAAGGAACTCCTTGCCATCATTCATGCACTGAAGAAGTGGCACATTGACCTGCTTGGCTCCCATTTCATTGTCTGGACTGACCATTGCACTCTAGAGCAATTCTTCTCCCAACACAACCTCTCCCACTGCCAGAGCCGCTGGCAAGAATTTTTCTCCCAGTATGATTTCAATATTCTCTACTGTTGGTTTTTTCATTACCTTATAATGCTGATCACACTGTTTACTTATTAAGTATACTTATCTCCATCTCATCTTATCAGTATTTCCTTTCTCTTTATGGTTTTATGAGACCAGAGTCTGCATATATCCCTGAAAGGGAGACTGGGCGCACTCAGACTAAGGTTCACACCAAAGAGAGAGGAAATCCAGCCATAACTAGCTGGAGTCTATTCGCTATACTAGCAGACCCTATATACTGTAAGGAACGGCGCACGGACCAGGTGCAGTAATCTAGGGCAGGACTATGTAAAGTAAAGCGCAGTAAGCTATGGTACCATGCAGCTACCTCATGGTATGACCTCATAGTCTAGAACGTAGCGACAGTAAGTGAGATCTGATAAGGATTAGATGAGATAAGATGAAAGTAAGATCTAATCTTATCAGATGACAAGAGAAACAGAAAAGAAAGTAAAAAGAAATAAAAGGCTAAACGCGTCAAATAATGGCGCCTGACAGGTTTGAGCTCTTCTTAAACTCTATCTTGCTCTCACTATGTCTTCTTTACTTTGTCTGTCTCACCTCAGCACTTCTGCATGTGCTGAGGTGAGTATCTCCTCTGCACTCACCTCCTCTGCAATCTTGCTAGCATGCCATCAGCCTGCTGCAAAGATGGCCTCCTCTACATTGATGGCTGCCTTGTCATTCCTTGCATGGAGACCCTCCACCAAGACCTTTTCATACTCACCCACAACACCCTTGGACATTTTGGTTTCAACAAGTCATATGCCACCTTATGTTCAGGCTACTACTGGCTGAACATGAGGACTGACCTTGAGTGAGGCTACATCCCATTGTGCTCTGCTTGCCAGCGTAACAAATCACTAACCTCTAAGCCTGCAGGTCCCCTACACCCTCTCCCTGTCCCTGACCAACACAGCAATAGCATCACCATCAATTTTATCAGCCCCCTGCCTGACAATTCTGGCTTTAACACCATCATCACCTTGACTGACCACTTGGGTGCTGACATTCACATCCTCCCCACCTGCACCAACATTTCCACAGAAGACTTCACACACCTTTTCTTTGACCATTGGTTTTGTGAGAATGGCCTCCCCCATGAAATTGTTTCAGACTGCAACAAGATCTTTATCTCCCATTTCTGGTATGCCTTGCATGCCCTCACTGGCATCAAACTGCACATGTCTTCAGCTTTCCACCCTCAGACCAACAGTGCCAGTGAACCGACCAACTGCACAGTCATCCAATGCTTGCACTACCACATGGACCACACACAACGTGGCTGGGTGCATGCATTACCCCATGTCCATTTTGATGTCATGTCTACTGTGAATGCCTCCACAGGCTATACCCCTTTCCATCTCCACCCCAGGTGTGAACCTCAACTCATCCCCACCCTACTCCTGGCCACTGTGAACTCTCTGATAATGCAGCAGTGTGCAGCACAGCAGTTGACTAAGTCCAGGTCACTCTACTTAAAGAGGAGCAAAGGGCAATGGTGGGTAGAGTGAGGGCAACAGCCTGAGGAGGAAGAGAAGCACTAGCATTGAGGCAAAGTAGAAGTAATAGAGTGAGAGGAGAGTGTCCATTGCTAGTGGAGCAGGTAAGAAGCCAACTAAAGATCAATGTCCCAGAGTGTTCCTTAAGTACTGTAAACTGTGGCACACAGACTGTGCTGAGGTAATTAAGTATGGGGTGCAGGTGTCAGAGCAAAGAGCAGGTCACATGACAACACTCTCCACCTTCCCCACCCACCACCTTCTTGCAACAACTCGCACTCAACCTTAATCACGCATGCAACAACCTTCTTGCTGCTAAACTCACACAAGCTGAATTCACAAACAGTTCCCATGGCCCAGAACCTCATTTTCAGATCAATGACCATGTCTTCCTGTCCACTCACCACCACCACCACAAATACCAGGCACAAGACACCTCCCACATCGCTAGATTCATGCCGCACTATGATGGACCCTACACTGTCCTCATCGCACACCCCAAGACCAGTTCCTACACTCTTGATATACCTCCTCACACTAACATCTTCCCTACTTTTCATTCCAGCCAATTATGTCTCTTTGTACATGCTACTTCCACCTCCAATGCTGCCAACATGCTCCCTTGCTCCATGCCCGATGCCATGGGAAAGCATGAGATTGACACTATTGTGGATGCATGCCGTTGCAGTCATGGTCACCAATATCTTGTCTGCTGGACAGGCTGGGGTGATGAAAACCTCTGTTGGCTTCCTGGCCATGACCTTGCTGACATGGCTGTCTTATGGGCCTGGACCACATGCAACCCTGCACCCTCTGCCTGAACAACTCACCACCTTTTGTTTTATTTTTGTTTTTGTTTTTTTCTCCCCCCCNNCCCCCCCCCCCCCCCCCCGGTCTCTTTTTCACACAAGGGAGGAGTGTAACCCTGCAGCTTACTCACAACTACACCCACCTGACACCTATCCGATCCACCCCCTACATACGTCAGAGTTATCTATGTCAGAGTATCACATGTCTTCAGACCTCATCACATTACCATACTTCCCGCCGCCCGCCTCATGCACTCCATATCTCGTCGAGCAGTACTTAAGGCCACTAAACGACCCCAGAACTTAGGATCCCACTTCCCACCTTCGCCTCTCTTGTTTCTCCCTCTGTATCCTTACGTCCGTCATTTTCCATAGTTGAGACCCAGTCAGTTGTCCAGTTTAGTTGCCTCCGTCCGATCTCGTCTCCTTCGAGTGTTCCGCGCACAACCACGTTTCCACTATGGCGCCAAAGAGAAAGCGGGACAGTGGATTGCAAGGAAATTCAGGCGCATGGCGGAAAGGTGGTTATGAAGAATGATAGTGAACGACGGAAATGATATGGGTGCCGGGACACGCAAGAGCGAAGGGGGGACACGGAGGCGGGATCAACTGGCGAAGGAGGGGCACGCAGAGAAGGATGCACTACGACTGGAGACCATGACGATGCGAGGCGGAAAGCAAAGACTGATGCGCTCCTGGAGCAGAAGGTACGCTTGGGCTAACAGATGCTCCCCCATGTGGAGACAGAAACGCCATTGCATTGATGCGCACATATACTCGCACCTCCCAATGGCAGCAGGGGCACCGCCCAGACGTGCTTGGACACATGAATTTGACCGCCAAAAATCCCCTACCCGTACACACTTGCACCTGGACAAGTCTGCTGACACAAATCACTCAGATCTCCGTCACTTGGAATCCGTGCGCCTTGCAAGCAACTCTGTGCAATTTACTTAGCACTTGCGGACACCGTTGGGCACGAGACTAGGTGACTTCGGAAGTAAGGGATCTCGGACGCACAAATTCTGATATCTCACATGCCGGATTGTATGCGGTATGGAGGCTTACTGGAAACGAAGTTCGTCATCATCCTGACACTTCAACCTCTGTTCTAACTGCGTTGAGTTCCCACTGGCAAGAGGCAATGATTTCAAGCTGGGCCACATTCGAAAGCAATTGATGTCATAGTGACTCGATCCTGCAATAGAAAAGAGGCATATGGTTCTAGCATGTCAGACTAGTCGCTTCACTTATGGTACTCCCGAGTTCTGACTGAAATATTGTATCGTGCTCTCAGGCTTGACTGTCAGTATTGACAGCCCTTGTAACCTCGGTCGGGTGGTTACAAATGGATATCGTTTATCGTATAGATCACATAACACCACTATAGCATCGTCCTGTCAAGCATTGCAGGGTATATGTCATGTAAAACAGAATCCGTGATAAAAATGAAATCCAGAGCGTCAGGCTTCACACATTAGTCATTACATGCCATCAACCCGCCTCCCTACGACACCTGATCGCGCTGACACAGCTGACGGACGGACTGACTCAATCCACGTTGTACGGCGCGAAGTTCTGCACCCTGTCGACATGAGGAAGGCCCTTGCAGCCTTTCTGAATGCACTCATATATGTTATTCGCTGCATCTTGTCCCTCGTAATACGCGCCGTGCAAGAATCCTGCACCCCATAAACTTCAGCCATGAGAATTTGTATAGGAGTTCAAATGAGGACGCACCGAACCACCGCTGGCTGGTTGCCTCTCCCGCGAACCACATGCGTGGACCTACGGTCGCACGCAGGTTCTGGTGGTGTGCACTAACAAGACTTGCAGGCCAGTTGCTATACGAACCGCGGAAGAGTGGGTTGCTGTACCAGCGCGGGAATGCGAATGCGACAGGCGATGGAATCGTTGTGTTCGGATACATAGCTTGTAGCACGCTCAGCACCTCTGCCTGAACTTCCTCGTCGGAGAGTGCCTCGATGCGCTTAGAGAAGTCGCCCTGCGTATACGAGATACAGTACGAGGAGATATAGTAGCCGAGGAAGCTGAAAGAATAAAACAAAGGGACGTACAGTAACTGTAGCGAAGATAATCCCCGAGCCCGGGAAAAACCCCTCGAGATCAAGACCCTGCCACACGGGATAGCGTCCGCGCTCACGATCCGCATACAGGGCAAACTATTTGACGTCATTAAGGCGCAGTGCCCGAGAAGTATGCAAGCGAGGACTGCTCACCTGAGTGTCAAACCAGAATTTCTGAGGGAACTGTAGGAATATCTTGGTGTACGTTGCCTGTCGGAGATTGCATCAGCCGTCCATCTAGTGGATGATAAGAAAGACTGAATCCACCATGGTCATGCTTTGAATGGCTTCGATCTTCCAATCCGGCAATGCAGGGTCAAACACGATGTCATCATTCTGCAGGACTCCAAGACTGAAGGTCGTGATTGCATAGTCCGCTTGCAGTCTCGTCCCATCCGCCAGTATCACGTAGACGCCATCGTCCGAGTACGCAACCGTTGTCACAGTCGAATTTAACAAAAGTTGCTCTGGTTTCAAGAATCCGGAGGCCTCCCCCTGGATTATGGTTTTGAAGCCACGCTGGTCAGTTGACATCAGGTTATCTGGGGAGAAGCCGCCCTGATCCGGGTTATACGTAAAGTTGTTTGCCTATCGGGTAGAAAGCATGCGTCATTGTTAGCCACGCCCCGACATTTTGACGCTGTTCATTAAGAGTTGAGGGTGTACCGACCCAGGACGATGCAATCCACGACGTCTGCTCAGGAGTCTGCGCATACTCCCAGTCAAATTGGTAGTACTCTGCCGCCTTCTCTATGTGGGTCTGTGGCTTTGAGCCAATAATGGAGTAGCCAGCCCGGGAAGTTCCATCCACTAGTGCCTCAGGCACACGGTTACCTTGTGTATCAATAAATATCAGCCGAGTGATAAGATAAGGACGGATCATGGCGCCTAACCTCCTGCGATCGTCAGGTCGGTGTATGAGGTGACTGACTTGTCGAACACGTCGAGGTAGTCGACTGCCCCTGTATAATCGAAGGTCGCTGCATAGAGTAAAGGATACTGCTCAGCGTCATGCTTCGCCTGCTTATTACAATGTAAGCTGGTATGGCACACTCACTCATGCTGTTGAAGTAGTCGCTGACGGCCGTCGATAGATTGTGCTTTATCGCGAGCTCGTAAATCGGATTTGCGAGCCCGTTTCCCACCTGCGTTCCCTGTACCCAGTTCGCGCCGAATTCGAGCGTGTGTCCATGGCCTGGTGCGCCGAACGTGAAGCTCTGGATGCGACCGCCCAGTTCAGGACGCGCTTCGATAATCTTGAAGTGGTCAAATCCCTTCTCGTGCAGTGTTTGCGCCGCGATTACACCAGCGACGCCGCCTCCGAGGATAAGGACCTGTGCATCGCGATCCGCGCGCTGCCGTTGCGGTACGAAAGGGAGAGCGCCAGCACCACTGTAGCCAATAATCCCGGCCAGAGAGGCGTACTGAAGAAAAGACAGGAACATACTGATAAGGAAAAAACAGAGGCTCTGTGCGTGTACCTCAGGAGGACCCTGAGCTTAAGAGAGCGTTCCATCTCATGGCCCGACAAATGAGACAACTCGTTATGGGGAGTCACTTTCCTGTGAGAAACAAAAAGGGATATGTCGTGCATGCGTATTGCGGAGTAGACGGGCATTACTGAATGGCGAACTTCGGTGGATCAGAAGCGCTGTGACATGATAAGACAACTCATTTGACAAGTTGGGTTAGAAAAATAAAGTGTCAGGAACGTTTGAATATCCTCGCGTGCACTCGCGAACGATTATATTGCTCCACGGGGATGGTCACTTGAGCGGCGAACACACCAACATGTTATCTTTCCAACAGTCGAGAAGCTGCAGTCATCGCAATAGCTTTTTTTGGTTGGGGCATAAGAGCACAGAGACGGAGCTGTAGCTGTATTTGTGTACAAGCTTGTAAGTCATGAGATTTCACCATGCGCAACCCAGAGAAGATGTCAGAGCCTATGTAGCATGTCCTTAATAGGAAAGTAGAGTGTGACTCGGAGCAGTAGGTCGGTCAATTATCTATTCCGGCCGGGCTGCTCTCATACCCACCAAAACCTCGGAGCCATTCGGCCAGCTGTGCAGCAGGGAGTGTTCATTGTGTGGTACACGTCGCCACGCTTTCAGATGAAAGTTAGTGGACATCCAAGGCGGGCGTTAAACTTATGACCGCCATCTGCCGGCGTTCGACTTTTTCCGCAGGGGAGTGGATTTTTGAAGCGTCATTCGCACCGCAGTTCCCAGACGTAAGGATGATGAAGAACCGATTTTCCCTGTCTCTGTGGTTGACCCCGACAGAAGACAAGCCGTTCTGCATTAGATTTACCCGGGGCAGATTCTTGCCGGTCCTGAAATCAGTGATACCACAGCCCATAACTGAACATATCAACATCAACATAAAAAAATTCTGTACAGGTACCTGTGGGTATACGCAGGTGCCCGAAGCCGAAGGGCCGAGGGGAGGCATACGGATATGAGGCTAAAACCCCGGGGTACAGATTTAGCTTTTCGGAAGTCAGAAACCCGCGGGTACATTCATACCCCGTGGGCAGCCTAAACTCGAAAAAATAACTTCGTGGAGAGCTCCACCTTATTCCCCATCCCGCACGGTGTGGTTACTTAGCCGAATATATTGCTATTCGCCAACATTCGCGAGCATTTGCGCCGGTGTCGAGAAAACACCGTGCATTTCATTTCCTGGGGTGGTATTCGTGATGTTTCTCCACATGTAGGAACACCTCATAATTCTATAGGTAGCTACAAGATTAGGAATGGTCTATGAAAGGGTTACTACACGGCGTGTGATGGAAGCAAGAAGAATCACGATATGGCAACATGGACAACGTGTCTGACGAAGCAGCGTCGTGGACGGCATCAAAGCTGTTCGGTACAATTTGAAGCTTATGGCCAGATCTAAGAAAGGTCGTTTAAAGAAGTAGCTTGACCTATTAACATGCTAGTACAGTATACTGAGAAATTTTAAAGAAGCATGTGACTCAAGCGTGCAAGTCGTGGACCGGAATCGAAGGAAAAGATGAAACAGTGATGCGGAAAATAAGGCATTGCGTGCGATCAAGTTCGTGTAGACATGGTATTCTGTTTAACCCAATTGAAACCAAATGAATATTGACAAATCAGATAGATACATGACTTATTATGACGCAAGCAGACGAGAGAGTTGCCAGTGACGAAGTGGCTATTGATAGAGTATTGGAACTTGAGCTTGAAGTGGCGCTCCCAATGTGGCAACGCAGCAATTGGAATCACAGCCCACATTCTCATACAATCACCTCGTTCTGCAAATACTGTCTTCATTTTATCCTACCGCGTAGCCGCCATCATTGACTATCCATGCCAGCTAGCAAGGGGAAAGTCCGCGTCGAGGACGACGACGTCGATGACCTCGATGGTACGCGCTCGCGGCGCGGCGCGGTTTCCCATCTAATTGCACTTTTTAGATATAATCGACGAGTTCAGCCCCACGCCTCCGCCCGCGACCAAGCCGGCGCGGGCACTGGCGCCTGCACCCCCGTCCGCAGCAGATGAGATCCCTGGGGATTTTGCGCAGGAGTTTGCACAACAGATGGAAGCTATGTTGCGAGAACTTGGGCCGGCGCTTGCGAGCGAATCGCAGGGACAGGCGGGGGTAGGAGGAGGGGACGGACGAGGAGATGGGGCGGACGCGCAGCGGGATGAAGCGCTCCGCCGCGCGTGGGAGGCGATGCTCGTCGAGGACATGGACGGCGTGACGGCGGGGCTCCCGGGGAGCATAGCTGGGCCCAGCGCAAGTGACACGAAGAAGAATGAAGGCGCGAAGGCTGTGGTGGACGACGAGTTCCAGAAGAATATCAGGCGTGGGATGGAGCGGTTGAAGGAGAGTGATTCAAATTTGCAGGTATGTACTTCATGCCATTGTCTTTGAGTGCTTGGTTATGTTCTCTGGTGCATGCCCTGACACTCTTGTAGGCGGATGCCTCAGGCGCGCCGAACGATGCCTTAGAGAACCTGCTCGCACAACTAGGGAACGGGGATGCGGACGACGAGTTACATGGAATCCTTGAAGGTATGATGGGGCAACTAATGAGCAAGGAAGTTCTCTACGAGCCACTCAAGGAGCTCTATGACAAGGTACATTACCTCTCCGTTTGTGCGCCATAATTTATGCCTTGTGTCGTACAACACCACATAGTTCCCCTCATACATCACGGAGCATGCTGAGACGATTAGCGCGGACGACAAGAAAAGATACACAACACAGCAGATGTACCTCACAAAGATTATCGCCATATTCGAGGATCCCACATATAGTGACACGGACGCGACGAAGAGCGCTGAGATCGTGTCGCTCATGAGCGAAGTGAGTGACTATCTGTTCTGGCCTTGGTTGTTCATGACTGATGGGAAATGCATGGATACAGATGCAGACTCATGGCTCACCACCATCCGAGATAATGGGCCCGCTGCCACCCGGCTTTGACCTGGGCGAGGACAGTATACCCAAGCTTCCGGATCAGTGCACACTGGCATGAGCCGACCTCGAGCGGATAGAAATGAAGACGGGAAGTGGATATAGATGCTGTACGCACGCAGTTATTCGCCTGAGTTCTCTATGCGTTAACGGCTCTATTCTCACTTGACCGGTCTGTCTTTATTGTACATCATATTTTTACCCAGCTATCATGCAGTGTTAATATGACATATGACATATACATGTACCTCGCCGCGGTGTTACTCGGCACCTAGCGTGACTCACACAGACTTCCAATCGTTATCGTGATCGTGATCGTATGGATCATTCACGGAGCTGATGAACCCCAGATTTTTTTGTCACTACGCATGCATATCGTCTTCGGCTTCCCCGCATATTATGGATGATGGACACCCACACACAGCCGCTCAACATCCACCGGAGTAATACAGATCCTAGAGGTATTACTGATGCCATGTATGTAGCATGGGCCCAGTCGTCCCTAAAGAGGACCTCCCTGGTAACATGACCCATCATCTTTGGCGGCCTCGAGGTTGGATGGGTCAGGTCTCCTTCCCATATTGTCACATCGGCGTCTAGAAAAGCGATAAGTGAACTGATACTCCGGCTCCAGGTGCGACACCACGAGAGACATCATCATCACCTCTACCACCACCACTGTAATGATGATCTGTATGTATGGCTGCGGCTCTCAACGTCAGCTTCACGGATGGCTTCTATTCGGTTTCCACAACTCCCCTGTCATTGTATCATTTCTCATAGACTCATTTGATTTTTCTTTGAAGAACCTACCAGAAGCATAGTTTCCGTCTGATAGCTTACCTCAACAGAAGACAGCCACTCTGCATCTACGAGAAGCACGGCGTCGTGCTGCATTGACACACTTCGCCAGGATATACGAATGTCCAGCCTCTTCGACATCGGATCATATATGACACTGCGAGCAATGCCAGCTCCTTTTCCAATCATGATCCGAGCGATATGGGCCATCTGGGGTCTGTTCACAGGTTCTCAAAGTCAAGAATGTGTCAATACAATCTCACAGTGAGCTCATCTCCGAGCAAAGCCTTGTCATGACTGCCCGAATAGCTGTGGCACGAGACTACACAATCTTGGTAAGTGTGACAAGTTCGTCCTGCTGATCGAGTGCTTTGCCACTGTGACCTCCCTCACGTAGACAACATTCTACATTCTACATTCGCTAGCAGCCATGAACTCCTCTTGTCGCTGATGTCCATTTTGACTCGCATTATTTAGAGACAACATCATGCAACTCACGCGCTCATATCCATCCCTGAGGCTGACGCCGTCACGAGCCTCATGCCGCTCATTTGGAACACCAGCTCCGTGTCCAAACCAACGTCCCCCTTTATCCCGACCCTATTGCCTATCTCCATTACCACTCCCACCTCAGACACCTTGCACTCGTCCCCAAATATGCAGTGTGCAGCTGGCATCGTCGCGCCGCCATACCGAAGCTGTTGGCTACCGCCTCTCGCAGTGCACAGCGCACTCTGACATGGCATGTTCTCTACTGCGCTCGCGTCCTCATCGTCACCCAGGTCCTCGCAGCCCCCGTGCTCCATCATGCCAGGTTCACAGCTCATCTGCCCACGCGCCCCTTTCGATGTCGGCGAAGAGCCTAGCCCAATGCTCACCCGCCACTGACATGCGTGACTCACAGATTTCATCATCTCGTCCCAGAACACGCTGTCTACCACTCTCACTGCCCTCGTGCCTCCGTGGGCCGTCACGGCGCACTCGGGATTTTCAGGCAGTCCAAGCACCTCTGAACTGGCGCGCAGCTTCTTCGCGCTCCGGCATTCATCATCCTGTTTGTCCCACCCATGCCAAAGTAGAGTCCCTGGTGCAGGGCTGCGGTTGCGCTGGACTCGGAACGGCCGCAAGAGTGCGTGCGCACCGTGCGGTCGGGTGCGCGCTGCGAGAGGCGAGGCAGGCGTCGCGGGCACTGGTGTGAGCGCGCGCGCGGCACGGCGTGGGGCCGGGGGCGGTGTGCCAGGCCGCGCGGCAGGTGAGGCAGATTGGCTGACATTTGGCGCGTAGTGGAAGTGAGAGGGCGCCGCGTCGGTGTCTGAGGCCCTGCTCTTGTACGGGCTCAGCGCGAGCGCATGGACGGAACGCGATCCGGGCTTGCGTGCGCGCTTTCCCAAGACGGAAAATGGGATGGCGAGCGGCGTGCGCGTGGGAGTGTATGGTCCGACGGGTGTAAACTTCGGTTCGGTGAGGGCTTGCATGGATGCTGTAATACGTGGAGATCAATCGTGATGGCCAGGCTGCGATATAACTAACAGAAAGCCCAGGACCCAATGCTGGCAGGTATGGCCCGAGAAGGAAGCTTTTGACATAGGATTCAAACTAGGCCGTGGCTGACAGGAAGCTATATTTGGTGGGGAAGGTAAGCCATACACTGAAATTCAATGAAGTCTTAACTTAGCATAACGCTTTTTTGTTTCTATCTAGAGCTGACTTCCAATTTCTTGTTTGCTTTGCACCTCATCTCGAAGCTCATGCCATCACCGGGAACGTTGAGTGCGACTATAACAAATGGAATATCGGGAGTACAAGTCGCATCCGAGAGATGTATATCACCGCATTATGTTGAGAACATTTGACCATAGATAACTCAGCATGCGTCAGTACAAGGCCGTAGGGAAGAGCCCAAGTCTGCATTACTGGAAATATGAATGAAGGCAGCTGTTCGCCGACTGCCGCAAGGAGACTCGGGAGGCTGGAGTGCTGCCGAACATTGCCTGCCAGATCTAAATTCGACTGAGGTCTATCCATAGCATATCCTTACAGCTCATGTTTGCAACTTTGACGCGGCGGGGAGGCTGCGTGCTTTGTCTAGGGCTTCGATACGAGGGCGGACGAATAAGGTGTGATGATTGTGCCCTGTATCACACATGAGAATCATTACATACTAGACGACTCATCAGTCTCCTAGACAGACAGTCGGATTTAGAATCTTTCGAGCCTGTCAGTCACACAGAACCGTATAAACCACAAGCCTGACGCTCTTGGACGTACCAACACAGTATTCGAGCACATATAGCCTTCACAAGCGGTGTCGCTCACCATTGAAGGGGAGATGGAGTTCACGTTCACCTGGCCCGGGACTGACAAAGCATTCAGGTACAAAGTTCTTGGTAGTCTCCCAGACCGCATCTCCCCCGTGCATCCCACATACATACATGGACTCACTGCTCGGGCTCGCCGTGACACATGGCATGCCCGTCGTGATCTACGACCAGGTTGGTATGGCCATCTCCCCGAGAAAGCTGGTGACGGCGTCTTTTGGACCGAGGTGCTATTTATCACCGAACTAAGGCGTGTCATCGCACATCTCAAGTTGTAGGAGTATGACACTCATGGGGTGGGATTCTTGGCTCGCAGTTCGCCACGCAGTGGCCCAAGGGCTTGCGCCGGCTGGTCCTTCATCTCGACGCTGGCGAGCATAAAGCTATAGACTGAAGCGCAAAAATAGCTTAGGAAGCTGCCGGAGGACGTGCAGGCGGTGCTGAAGAAACATGAGGTGGAGGGAACGACAAGGAGCTCGAGGCACACGGCGGCGATGCACAAGTCTAATGCGCGATTCTTGTGCAGCGTGGACTCAATGCCTATGGACCTCGCGGCGAGCATGGACTGATTCTTTCAGTATCCGAACAAGGTGTAGTGGGCACAGCTACACAACTCAGCGCACGTGATGCACTTTGTACGGTGTTTGGAAGCTGTAGGTCGTTTCTTCATAACGGAGTAGATGACGACGTGCTGCCTTGGGAAATAGACGTGACAATAAAATGGTTCCCGCGACCAAAGGTAGTGGGTCTTAGAGTGATCGTGACGTTTTCTTGTACGACTCCCTTTTATGTCTTTTTGCACAATCTGGGCCCACCTGATGATTCCTTGATTCAAATGATCGTAAGTTTACCTCCCACACCTCTCACTGTTGGTGGCGGTCGTTACATCTATTGGAAGCCTCCCTTTTGCTCGCTCTGTTGACCATCATCGTCTTGTTCCTGCATGCGCAACATGTCATTTTCTGCATTATTCAATCATAATCACATTGTTGTAGCTTGCGACCCTTTATTGTCTCCGTTGTCATCTTCTCACAGCAGTTACTCTGATGATTTTGAATGGCAGCATTCTGAAAAGCAGCCTTTGCATGCAGCAAATCTTGATAGAGGATAACAAGAATCTAGCAACCCCAGCAGACAAACCTGGACTATCATGTTGTAAAGACCATCCATTGGTGACAATGACTGTTAAATCAGCAGTTGATGGTGTACGGCTCTTTGTTGACTTCAAAAGCATCTTTCCTGGATTGCCACTATTTGATCATTTTGGACATCTTTTAGTTCAGAATATTGTAGCTTAAAAGGACAAGCAACAAATTTTGATATTCTGAACTAAAAGACATTCAAAATGATCAAATAGTGGCAATCCAACCACCAGAAATGTATTTTGAAACCAACAAAGAATCATACACTGTACATAGTCTGTCAACAACCAATGACCAGTTTGTACCAATATATTATTCCTTATATTTATACTACATATTACAATACACAGTATGTTTGACACATAGTAAGACTTCACAAAGACCAACCTTATGCCAATAATGAAAGCTTGGAGAAGATTTGTGCATTACAATTTATCTGATGATTTATGTGCTGTATGCCTTTAACTTGAGGGGCTTTGCACATAGTCTTACAGTTCTTTGACAGAGTCCACACATGTCCTCCAAATAAATTCTCACAACATGCATGCTGTGCGCAAGAGACAGAACTTGAGTAGCACCACAGTACTCTAGTTGGCGAGTGTTGGGGAAATAGATGACATGATTTGGGCAGTGGGAATGGTATATTGCCTGAGGGGTTGACTATGAGCAGGAAAAGCCTTCGAATACACGGAAACTGGAGCGGGGGGGTTCGCCATTGTCTGAGACGCGAGCCATTCAAAGCTTGGTATAGATTTAACGCGGCTGCTGAGTTGGCCACAAAACGAGAGAGGACCAAGCCCGTTGATTCTTCGTTTTCAACCTGTCCAAGAATGCCATCAATATCAATACCGTATCCAATTCCCTGAGACCTCTGATGGGCAGAAGCCGCTGAAGAGACTGAAGACCGGGGAACTTCAAGGTCAGTCAAGTTATTGACGTTTGTGCTGCGTTGACCTCACCGACGTTTGGGGCGAGATTGAACACGGGAAGTGCATCCTCCACATTCGTATGCCGGAGACGGGAGGTCTTGAATACGTCGACAAGCAGAGAAACAGTGGCTTTCATGTCGTCCGTGTCAGTTATATTGCTGTCCGAGTCCTCTGAGAACCACATCTTACGTGACGGCCCAGGTCTTCAGGCTGCTCGAGCACGAATCAGAGCAACTGGGGGTTGCATCGTGACACGACGGAGTGGGGTAGTCATCAGGCAATGGGAAAATCAGGCAATGGGAAAGGGCGACTTGAGAATGTTGACATGAATCTTCAGCTCCCTACCAGTCGGCAGAAGGACCAGTCGGGACCAACGCAAGTAAAATGACAAAGTGTCCCACCGTTAGTTCGAGCTATAAGTGTCAATGACCGTGATAATGCTAACTGAACAACCCCATATATGAGCGTCACAACCGTAAACTCCGGCACAGCAAGTTAGCTGACAAACCTGTTAGTAAGTAGTGTAAATGGCGCACTTATCGAGGTTGTAATAGTAGCTGCCTGGCAGACTAGAGGATATAGAACCGCTGCCACCATAGCAAGAATGCTACTCAATTAGAAGATCGAGGAAAACCACAGAGCGATCTTGAATCCTCCATACAATGACCAGCACACCGACTGAAATGCAGTCGCGATGTTATGGTAGTTGACAATGTCTACCAGACGCGAGCCCAACGCTCTGTGTAATATCGAGGGTAGTAGTGAGGTACAACTGTGGGTAAACTTGAGTGGAAAGGCGCGGGTGCACACATAGGTTCACTGCAAGCGCGTCATTGCCAGTGGCAGTGGCGCAGCAGACAATGACATCTACTCAGACTTGCCAGTGACTACCGCTATCCGCCTACTTTCTCTTCTTGCACTTGCTGGCGCTCTTCAATTTGATTTCTTGAGCTCGCGCTCTCCATTCGAGTGTTACCATCTTCAGGACCTTAACGACACATTTCACATCTAACGATTGCCCATTGGCACCGAGGCCACAGGCGCGTATCTCAACATCATGATGCTCAACAGTTATCCACGCAGCATTCGCGAAGATACGACTACGGATATCAGTTCTGGAGGAGGCTCGGGCTCTGCCCTTAATCCTGCAATTCTCATCGTGGCTGGCTCGGCCACCTTGGTGGCGACAGCGGTGTCTGCTACATCTATCTGCCTTCATCTGAAGAATTACCGAAAGCCCATGCTACAACGGTGTGTTTCTCTCACGAATTGCCCTTGACTCTGGGCGTTGCACGGACTGTAGCCTTGAAGCTTTCATGTAACCCCTGGCTTCTGGGTGGGGCAAAGGGGGCGTGTCTACTTTGGAGGCTTCGTTGAAACGGCGGATGCAGTCCAGGTCGTATCTGGATTAAGTCTTCGTTGGTCTAGAGGCTGTGATAAATGTAGCTGACATCCTCTACTTGTTAAATTCTTGGTAGAATGGTCATACGCATAATGCTCATGGTCCCAATATATGCCATCGCCTCCCTTATATCTTTGTTCTCGCTGGAAGCTGCTTTCGTCATCGATGTGATTCGCGATATATATGAAGTACATTCACCTAAATCCTATCATTAAGCATGACCCCGCTGAAGCATTTTCCTAGGCGTTCGTCATCTACTGCTTCTTTCAGCTTCTGTTGGGTTACCTCGGTGGAGAACGTTCCCTTCTCATCCTTGTTCAGGGCAGACAACCGAAACCACCACCATTCCCTATGAATATATTTCAGCGTGAATTGGACGTCAGCGACCCATATACGTTTTTATTTCTCAAGCGCGGCATTCTTCGTATGTTAGGTGGTTTTCTGTCACGGAAGTCTCCGATCTGATCATGCATTGCCACGCGCGTCATATCAGAGTATGTACAAGTGAAGCCAATATTGGCTGTAATTTCTCTTGTTCTCAAGGCCGCAGGAAAATATAATGAAGGCGACCTCCGTGCCGTCTCTGGTTATTTATACGTCAGTATTGTGTACAACGGCAGTATATGTCTCAGTTTATACTGCTTAGCTATGTTTTGGCTCTCGATAAACGATGACCTTAAGCCCTTCCGGCGAGTACCCCATCATTACTTTCTTTGATCCAGCTGACATTATTTGAACGATAGTCCCATGCCTAAATTCCTTTGCGTCAAAGGCATTTTGTTCTTCTCGTTCTGGCAATCCATTGGTATCTCCATCCTGGTCGCGCTCGGCGGCATCAAGCGCCTCGGCCCGTACACCGACAGCGAACACATCTCGCTCGGTCTCACTGACACCCTCATCTGCCTCGAGATGCCCCTCTTTGCTATCGCACACATGTACGCCTTCTCACACAAGGACTACATGGATCCACACACGACATTTGTGGGACGCATGCCGGTGCTATATGCTGCCCGCGATGCATTCGGGCTGAAGGATGTCGTCGAGGACAGCAAAGCAACGTTGCGCGGCGAAGGTATGGATTACCGGGAGTTCGAGCCGAGCGAGGGCTATATGCATCAGGGACTTGGCCGCGAGCGCCGCATACGCGCCGGTCTGCGGTATAGCAAGGGTGGGAAGGGCAAGTATTGGCTCCCGCAGCCCGTCGGTGGTGGTACAAGAAGCCCAGTTGGGCGCGTCGAGCGCGGAGTAAACCGCATTATAGGGTACAATGAGACTGAAGGCGTGCACGCGCCACTCCTCTCGGACAACATCGAGGACATCATGGACGAGGAGGGCGATGGGGATGCACGGGGCTCTGAGGGGTTCGAGCTGCCGTTCGGCGACATGGACCTGGAGGACGAGACGCTGTTTGTCGAAAGCAAAAAGTACCTTTTCGGAGACTACCACTACCCATGCATCGACGCTAGCTCCGAGGCCGCACGGGCGCAGATGTGGGAAGAGGAAGAGCGGATCCTCCGTGACGAGCGCAGCGCATGGTTCACAGACTATCACGGGCGCCACCGCGGCCTCGGGCGCGATGGACAGCAGAGTTATGTAGGCTACGGATCTGTGGCGACGTCGTGTCGTGGCGATCTCGGCAGGAATGGGAAGGCGGTCGACGACTACGGCTATGCAAACGGGTCTCCGCCGCAGCACGTCGAGCAGTCGATCATCGATATGGAGGTGGGCCGCGTGCAGGACGGCGACCCGGCGGAAGTGCGGCTCCGGTGGACAAAAACCACCAGGAAGCCAACCTCGCGCTCGACATCCGCGTCCGCATCGCCGCAGCACCTTGCACCGCCGGAGGCGCGCTCGCGGGGCCACCCGTCCTCGCGCTCACGTGCGTCGTCAGCGGCGGGGGAAAGCCCTGGCGCGGACCAGCGCACACCCACGCGTGCGCGGTATACGTCCATTGGCGAGTCCCCGCGCCTGGATGCGGTGGATCTCATGGTGGAGGACAACCGCACGGTGGAGGCGGAGCAGACGCACGAGCGGCGGAAAGGGGAGCCTGCGGTGCGCGGTGCGGGGCTGCGAAAGCTGTACCGGAGACCGTACCTGCCCGGAGACGATGATGCGGCGGAGGAGATAGAGGAGGAAGGCGAAGAGGTGCAGGTAGGGGGTGCAGAAGATATGGGCAGAGTGGTGAAGGTGGAGTCTGAAGTGAGTAGGCAGGAGGGAGTTGTAGACGATCTGACGGTAGAGAGGGCCGTGGCGTCGCCTGCTCATGTGAGAGCTCATACTGTGGTGAGCCGGTACGATATTTCCGACGAGAACCCGTGGGCTTGAGGGTTTGCATACACATGCTTTGCTTTCCTTGCAATTTTTTCGACACTTGGAACTTGGTACATTTTCATGCGTTTGCATATACATTTGTAATACCACTTTTGTGCTTTCACGCAACTACGAAGCCGACGTGACGAGGTGTGACGCGACGCATGACCAGAAGTGACAAGGCACTGACTGTGCTTGTTGACTACCAACGATGTCGACGACGCGTCAATCGACGCCGATACGCGCAATAACCTCTCTTCTCTCCACCCGCACCTCCTCGCCTGTGCCTCCCGCATCTCAGACTTATGAACCTCTGGCACGAGCAGTCCTACGCCACCGTCTGCTCTATGGCATCTTTCTCCCCTCCGTGCTCTCCGTATGGCTCTTCACGACAATGTGGGTGGGCTGGTTACAAGGAGGGGTACATGAGCTGGGGCTGGCCAGTACTTTGATGCTGCCAGTCATGCCAGTGACGTTGTGGTTCAGCGTCGTTTCTTGGCTCACGGGTGTCCTTCCCATTATCATTCTTCGAAAAACATACCTCACTGGTGAGTGGTTGTTCCGTCATTGTGTCGCGCACACGCTGCACAGCAGGCGTATGTACTCATGGTTCCTCGCAGCCATCTCCTCCCCAGCCTCATCTCCGTCTCAGACCTTCAATAGTGCCCTCACGAAATCCAGCACGTCCCACTCTCTCTTCACGCTTCTCTTTTCTGCCGTCTCCATGGTCGTTCTACATAGAATCATGACATTCATATCGGCACCCAGCCAAAGCAAAGACCTCTACCTCAACTCCTTTGTCAAATCACGGTTCGTGCCTGTGTCTCCGCGCGCACTATAGATGTATTCATACATTATCACAGCAAGCACCCATATTACCTGGACGGACGATCTCTTTTCATCCATCTCGCGCAAGTGGCGTTTGCGTACGCTTACTGGTCCCGCAATATCATGCTCGACCGCTTCGTCGTGCATTGGGACTCTTCGTACAGCCAGGTAAGCCAGTGCCCATTCGCTACGTCTTCCCGAACACGATCCTCAGCGTAGGTCTAGTTAGACAAAAATATGCGGGATGTTCGTCGCGTGGTCAAAGTGGGGTTCACCGCCCTCCTGGTGACGAGTATGACCCTCGCGGCATACGTCGTCTTCTTCGGCCTTTCGCGCTCGCTCGTCCTGCCGGTGCTCTTGAAGCTGCCCTTAATCTCCCTCATCCTGCGGCCATTTTGTGCTCACTTCCGCAGGGGACCATGGACGATCTTCCTCTTGACGCGGCACTCGTCGTTAATATGGCGAACCTTCTTACTCGGCCTCACAACTATCACGAGCTGGGAATTCGCAGATGCCTTGTTCGACGACAAGTCCCGAGAGGTCAGTTGTATCGCTGCGCACCGTGTTTTTATTTATTTTTAAAATCGTTCTTGCTGATGGCTCGTATAGCCAATTGCTGTGGCAGGACAGTCTTCCGACCCCGCCGCGACACTTGTGTCCGGAATCACCTCCACAGACATTTACTACAAGTACTTCGCACTGAACGAACTGAAGGTGTTCGCCAAAGAGGAGTCCCCGGCAGCGAGCACCCGCCGCACGGCCTTGTTCTCTGACCAAAAGTACAGCCCATCGTTATGGGCGACGCTCGTCCGCGACTTGCTGTTCTTCCTTGGGAGCGACTACCAGCTGCTCCTGCGCCGCGGAAAACCAGCGCCCTCGCCAGGTGTGCCCTGTTCATCTCTCACTCATCCAATTAATTTCTCTGATTGGACATTACTAGCGGTGACACCAGTAGCGAAGCCGACAGGCCCGGAGGCCCCTGCAGCGCCACTGCTGCACAAACCGATTTTCAAAGCGAGCCCGCAGTCGCCGCTGCGTTCGGTGCTGGACTCAATCGCAGCCGACGGCGCGATTGTGCAGGCTGTCGGGACGTCCGTCGACACCACTGCGGCGCACCTGCCCGAGCTGTTCAAGACGGTCGAGTATCGGTCCATTGCGACGGCAGAAGCCAAGGTGAAAGAGGCACTCGTGAAGGCGGAGACTTCGCCTGCGCAGGGTAGGGGTGCGCTGCGCCATATGGTGGCGCGGTGCGTGCCACACGGCGTCGTGGCAACGGGTAAGCGCTGTGCAAAGTGGTGGCATCAGGAGCGCGTGAACAAGGTGGCGGAGGGCGCGCTGCCGTACCGGCACGTGGACGCGCTTGTCGTCGAAGGTGCGTGTGTCTTGTCTGCCGTGTAATATTGCGTTCTGACGCGAACGATGCGGGCAGTGCTGTCGCACCTGGTGTGCGCGTCGCTGGCGGAGGATCGGTACGGTGTTGTGCAGCGCGATA
Organism: Albatrellus ellisii; assembly: GCA_003314395.1. Taxonomy (NCBI): domain Eukaryota; kingdom Fungi; phylum Basidiomycota; class Agaricomycetes; order Russulales; family Albatrellaceae; genus Albatrellus; species Albatrellus ellisii. The sequence continues at coordinate 51,008 of QLPN01005066.1, read as the reverse complement.
TCCCACGCATATTGGAGGCGCTGCTTGCGCTGCTCGGCGCAGTGGAGGCGTACCAGACGGAGCTCGTCGCGCGCTGTGCGCCGCCGCTGTCTGCGGAGGACGTGGCGGGCCTCCCTGTGGCGGAGGTTGGGGCGCGTGAGCAGGTGCGGGCGGAGGTGGCGCTGGCAGGAGACGCGCTGGGCGTTGTTGCGGACGGTGCGTATTTTTGCTCACTGCGCGGTTGTGGGTGCGGGCTGATTGTGGTTGGACGGGATACAGCGGTGAAGGAGGGTGTCGTGCGGGTCGTGCGGACGTTTGGGGATAAGCTCGTTGCGTTCAGGTTCCCGCCGCAGGTGGCGCGTACGCTACAGGGGTTTGTGGATTATACGTAGCGTAGTGCGGGGACGTGTTTGCTCTGTGGTAATTGATTGTGGGTTGCGCAGAAGGTTTACGTAGCGGCTAAGGCTTGCTACTGTCATTCGGGGAGAGCTATATGGGATGGGGAGGGCGTAGTGATCAGGAGGGTAGACCGGTGATCGGGATGAGGCCATCGGTAAAAACAAGAGGTGCTCCCGAGCCTCCTGAACGCTCGGGAGCTTGGGCTGGGGAACACCTGCTTTCCCAAGCGCTTGGTCTTGTCATAGTGTATATAGTCGACAACGGACCACAAGATCTTTTGCCAGTGGGTGGATCCCCCAATTACTGGTCAGGGCAAAGAGGTCAACTCATGTTTGTCGTCTCCCGCTGTACTCCACAAAAAATACCGACAACCGTCGCCTCCTCGTCCGAGTCTTGTATGGGCGAGGCTCTTACCAGCTCTGTGGCTGCCATTTATCTGACACTCATATACGGTAATAAGTGAATGCTAAGAATATGTTGGGCTTGAGGTTGGAGGGCTAGAAAATGGAGGAGTGCTTATTGAGCTGAATATTCGTCGATGTTTTGTAACCCTGCATCTTACTCACTACTTACATCCACCTGACATCTGTCCGATCCACCCCCTACATATGTCAGAGCTACCTACATCAGGATATCACATGTTTCCAGACATGGTCATGTTACCATATCTTCCACTGCCTGCTTCATGCATTCCATATCTCATCAAACAGTCTTAAGGCCACTAAATGACCCAGAACTTAGGACCACCTCCCACCTTCTTTCCCCCCTCTGTGTCTCTCTATGCCCATCATTTTCCATTGTTGAGATACAGACAGTTGTCCAGTTTAGTTGCCATCATCCAATCTTGTCTTCTTTGAGTGTTCCATGCACAAGCATTGATGAGCATCATGCACATGTAACACTGGAAAATGACCATCAGCAACATCAGGTGAACACAGCAATATTAATGTGCTACATGTGGCAATCATCCACAGTCACATCAATTGTGCATTTGCATAGGCATCAGAATACAGGACTGAGGCATGGTCCAGGCCTGCCAAAGTAACAATGGAGTCATGAGTCACAAAGTCAGCATTTGGTGTGATTGGTGCTTTTCCTCTTTTGCTCATCCATTATAGTATGATACTATATTTGTTCATGTCCAGGCTCCACCTCATTTCAAATATCCCTATGATTGACCCTATGTTGTAAATTTTCTGTGTTGTTTTGTTGTGCTCCAGCCTTGGAGCTAGGCTTGTATTTTGATGGTGTATTGTCTGTCAGAAATGAATAGATCTCCCCTGCCTGTGATTTGTCTCACCTCTCCTGTCTGGGTCAGATTGTGAAAAGCATGTTCTGCTCCTCCCTCTGCATGTCTCACAGTCAAGAAAGTGCATGTACCTTGTAGGTCATGTTTATTATTGCATTGCATTCTCCATTGCATTGCATTGTGTTCTCTATTGTGTTGTGTCTGCATTGCATTTCATTTTGCATTCTTTTCTGCATTGCATTGCATCTACTACTGCATGGTCATTGTCATGATCACCATGTCACATCCATGTTATATCTCCCTTTTGCCGCCCTGTCATGTTCTGATATCACATTAATTGTGCTTAACTACTAACTTCTGCTACTTTGGTGTCTAGAGGATCTTATGACTTGCACCCCTCTGCAATTGTTGTGGTTGTGATTGTAGATTCTGCCATCACCATACTGCAGCACATATCAGCATGCTTCCATGTTTACACATAAGTACCAAAAAGGCTGATCTAGTGACAGACTCAAGGAACTCATTAGAATTCCTTGCAAGTGATGATCATGATTGTCAATGTTGATATGTGCTGTGGTGGGGTGAAGGGGGATTGTTGAAAGATGGGCAATATCATAAATGGTGAACATATTGTTTTGAGGCAGAGATAGCCTTGTAGGCCAAGATGAAGTTAAAGCTAGAGGAGGACCATTGACCAGATGTCATACATGACTAGAGAGGTAGCTGAGGCATAAAGAGGTAGATAAGGCCTAGAGAGATAGATGAGGCCTGTAAGATAAGAGAAGGTGTGTACCAGAGGGTAGAGGGTACACAGAAGAAAGAGAGAGCTGCATAGAGCAGGTATGTCAGAAGAGAGCTAAGAGAGCAGAAGTGCTGAGGTGAGAAGATGATGAGGTAAAGAAGATATAGTAAGAGCAAGATAGAGTTGAAGAGGAGCTCAAACCATAAAGAGAAAAGAAATACCAACAAGATGAGATAGAGATAAGTATACTTGATAAGTAAACAGTGTGATCAGCATCATAAGGTAATGAAAAAACCAACAGGGATAACAACCACAACCACAACAAGTCTGAGGGGTGCAGGTTGTAAGATCCTCTAGACACTGAAAAGTAGAGATTTAGTTGGTAATAGGGAGACATGATAACTGCTAAGAGCGGCCTATTGGATGGTCTTAGGGAAGGTCTATATTGATACTCCTGGTAACTGTAGATTGAATGTGTGCTTGATGCACATAATAGAAGTTCCTAATGACAATGAAGATTGGGATCAACGAAATTGAGATGAGGATGATTCCACCAATGACGATTCAAGGATCCAGAGTGACAAGGTGTAGGATATCTTAGTGATGTTTTAGTGTGACTTAGAGATCTTAGACTTAGTTTTGTGATTGAGAGAAAATGAGCTTGTAGTGAGTATGAATCAAGCGCAGTATAGGAGAATCCCTAGATTGTGAAGTTGACAAGACTGGGGTTTAAGACTGTTGATTTTTCTCATTATCTGTCATCACTACAATCATTTCTCCTTCCATCTTTGTTCAGCATTTACCTCTCACACTACCTTACACATATTTACACAACCTTGACACACCACCCATACTTCACAACTCCCACACCACACATACTCTGGACGATGTGTTGATATGTACTGTGCCAGGCTGAAGGGGAAAACAAACCACAACCACAGCAATTGCTGGAGGGTGTGAGCCATAAGGTTCTCTAGACACCAAAGTAGAGAGGATTAGTAGTTAAGGGTGATGGGTGCAATAGTGCGACTCGACTAGAGCAATAAAGGGAACACAACTTGAGTAACAAACTGGTGATATGACATGATAAGGAGTACACAATGTGACACAAAGGAGAACACAGTAGAGACCCCAACATAATGGGACAAAATGCAATGCAATGGAGAACACAATGCAATAAAGAACACAACACAATGGAGAATGCAATGCAATGATAGACATGACTTATGGGGAATGCACACTTTTCTTGATAAGAAGACATGTGGAGGAAAGATCTAAACATGCCTTTTGATTATGGACTCAGATGGGGAGGAGAAGTCGAATTGTGGGTGGGGGAAATCTGCTCTTTTTTTGGAGGGACAATCTGCTATCTAAATACAAGTCTAGCCCCAAGGCTGGAGCACAACAAAACACAACAGAAAATTTACAGTGCAGGGTCGATCATAAAGTGAAGTGGAGTCTGGGCACTATATGGATGAGCAGAATAGGAAAGGCATTGATTGCACCAATTGCTGACTTCATGACTTGTGACTCTGTGGACCGCATCTCGGCCTGTACAGCTCCTTGATCCTGTTCCTCATCAGCCAACTCCAGTCCTACAGTCTGATGCCTAACAAATGCGTGATTGATGTGGCTATGGCTGATTGTCATGTGCAGTGTGTTTATCTGTGCAGCATGTTTATATCACTGTGCTTGCCTGGCTGATTGTTGTGTGCTGCACATTTGTATTGCTGTGTTTGCCTGATGTTGCTGATGGTTATTTTCTGGCTTTACATGCACATGATGCTCATCATCTCCTCCCAACTGAAATCTTGACTGTCTGCAGTCAATGCAGTTGGACACAAGACACAGCCAAAAGGGATGACTCATGGGGGTGAGGGCACAGGTGGAGTGAATGAATGAGTGGATGAGGAAGAGCAGCAGGGGGTTCTGAAAGGGTGTGGATAGATAGGTGGGTAGGGAGATGCTCTGCAAAGGTGTGGCAAGACACAACATGGAAGGGGTGGGGACAGGACAAGCAGTGCATGAATGTGGGGGGGGTGGCTGATGTCAAGAAAGGGGTAGAATGTGACTGGGCAAGGATGGGGCATGGGGGAATGGCAAGCACAGATGTGATGTGGGAATGAGTGAATGGGAGGAGCACTGGAGCACAGCCATAGGATTGAGCAGCCAAATTAGAGTGGGGGTACAGAGATGGAAAAGAAAAGAGATGGGAGTAGGCAAAATTGTTTTTTTTATTTTATTTTTGTGAGGGGGAAGTCTGGAGTGCTGAGAGATGAAAGGGGGAGGGGGAGAAACAATAAGGAACAACAAGAAAGTCCTGGCCATAGAAGAAATAGGCAAAGGTGAAACAAAGCAGGAATATGGTGGTAGAGAGTAAAAGGGCACAAGGGATGAGGAGAACAGAGTTGGGGGTTTTTTTTTTGGTTTTTGGTTTTGGTTTTGTTTTTGGAAAGCAAGAAAAGAAAGAAGATAGTAAATGTGAAAGGGAGCAAAAGAAAACATGGAAGGAGGATGAAAAGACACAGCAAGTGGGAAGGTGCAGGTACTCCTGCCCTAAACTGAGGAGTGTGGTGGAAGTGACCATCATCGATAAGCTTCATCAGCACCATCTCCTTCAGCCACTGCCCATCCACTAACATGTCCTGTGCATCCTCTGTCACCACCACCACCTCTGACTGTGCACTTTTGCATCTGTGAGCATGCATGCATATGATGCTCAATGAGCAGCCACAGGGCAAAGGGCTGCCCAAGGAGGCATATTGATCATGGATGGCAGGCACAGGGTGCCTCTTGGTATGTAATGCAGATGGGCACAGGGGCACATGAGACTCATTGTTGACGCATAGGGGCAACACCAGCAGTGTGGTGGCCCAGAAGCCAACACTGCCTTCTTCATAGAAGGTGTGTGCAGCATCCTGGCACCCATCACTGAAGCAAGCTGGGAGAGCTGGGCATGCAACTTCCTGCTGCCGGTGCAGCTTGCAGAGTGGGCCAGGCAGGCTGATGAGGCACTTGAGTGTGAGCTGGAACTCAAGGCAGCTGCTGAATGAGCACATGAAGAGCATGAAGCATGACAATGGGCGGAGCAGGAGGTGCAGGAGCTGGTGGAGCACAAGGCACAAGAATGTGCAGAGTGGGAGGCACAGGAGCTGGCAGAGTGTGAGGTGTGGGAATGGGAAGAGTGTGAATCTGAGGAATGTGCCCAGGTGGAGTGCATGACATGGGAGGGAGCAGAGCTGGCATTGCAGGAGGAGGTGGAATGGGAGGTGGCCTTGTCATGTATGGTCAAGGAACAGCCAGTGGCACTGCAAGTCAAATGGGCATCATTGCAGGCAGGAGCCAGAACATGTGGGCAGAAGCCTGAGGTTGTGCTGCCTCCACCGCAGTATGGGCAGGGGCAGATATGCAATTCAGGTGTCAAGGTGTGCACAGTGGCCCAACAAGCAGCCAAAGGCAAACAACCCATGCCCCCTGAGCCAATTGACATCAATGATGCAGATGATGAGGACCTCAATGACAAGGAGGGCACCAAGGAGGATGAGGCCAGAGAAGACATGGTGGACCCTACTGGCTTGACCATGTCGATGGCCTTGAAATGTGGCATGGAAGATGCAGACAAGGACACCACACCATGCCAATGAAAACACATGTGCACAGGCACAATGACCCCAAAGACAGTCGCTGGTGCAACAAAGTGGCATGGGCAGAAGTGGATGGATGTGGGGCCAATGCAGCTGGTATGTACCCTCTCTACAACCCCTCCTCAGTATGATTGACACTTTGTAGGTGAGGAAGCCTTGTGGCCACTGCCAATGTGCAGATAGTGAGTGCAGGTGGTATGAGTGGGTGGGGTGATGTGTGAGGTGCACATGGCAGCAGCAACACTGCAAATTCACAGAATGGCTGGAGTGGCCAGTCACAGCAGGTAAGTCCCTGACTTGGCATGGTGCAACGTGGACACTAATCAGCTGGTTGCAGAACTGTGGTCACCAACACTGCTCTTCATACAAGGCAGCAGTGAGGCAGCTGGGCCTAGTCACTCTGTCATGCACTCATGGTCCACATCCAAGGTGCCCCTACCAGAGGTGGGCATGTACCTGGGACTCAACTTCCTGATGGCCTTGCCACAGCTCAACTACCAAAACAGTGACATGATGGAAGCCACAAACTGGGGGGTCCTTCAATGGTATGAGATGCAGTATGCTGAGCTGGGGCTGCAGTGTCTCTCCATCGATTGATCCATGCACCTGCTGGAGGCAGAAATCCAGATCATATGTGCACAGCTTGTGGAGCAAGAGCAGCAGAGCCTGGAGCATAGCGCAATGCATCATAAGGCAGCAGGGTCAAAAGGCAAGGGTAAGGAGCAGGAGTAAGGGTCACCACATGTGCTGTGCATGTATTCAAGTTGTCACCTTGTACATTTTAGAATGCTGCAGATAAAACAAGAGGGTGAAAGCAAAGGGGACATGTGAGAGACTTGTGGACACAAAAAAAAGAAAAACTGGATAGGAAATAAGTAAAGAGAGAAAGAAAATAAAAGAGATGCATTTCTAGTCACAGTCGATGACTTGCTCCTCAACGTTGTCTAATGTAGTAGACTCCAGTTGATGGAGACAATCTGTTGTGATGTTGAGGAGGTCGTCGAGTGGGGGCAAGGGAATTGCCTGTCACACAAAATAGGGGATGATGTGAAATGCAGTGATAGGCCTGTTGAGAACTGCACCATCGAGTTCACAGAGGATATATGCGCTGCCCCTATTGTTGATGCACAGTACCTATGCACATATATCCCATTTGCCTTTACCTACACTACGTATACATGCATTACCTACAAACCTTCACTCTACCCCTTGGACTTCTTACAACACCGAGGACCTCCCACTCCACTCATATCTCCGGGACGACGCGCGTCCCTCTCACTTTAAGCAGCTGTTGTTCTCTACATATACACTCCGCTTCAACTCTGTCTTCACTACACTATATAAGATGGACATATCACAATACATCTCCTCAGACGTCTTACCATGAGTCTGAGTGAGTACTTATCCACTTACATCTTATCCTTCTTCTCATCACCTCTCCCTGCAGCTCTCTTACTACGCTTGGCACCTACTGTGTCCAACGCTACTCTCACCGCTGCAGGTGCCACTACACTATCACTCAATGTCATCTTCTTCATTCTGGTTCTCTTGGCCTGCCCAAATCTGCATTCACACCTATTACACAAGAGCATGACAAGAGGCCCAAGGTAGCGAGGGTGCATCTTGTGGTTCAACACCTTTTCAATGGTGGTATGATGGATGAGGACAAGAGCACCATGCTGGAAGTTGAAATCATGGACAGTCATGTCAAATTCATGCTTGAATCTGGCCACAGCTTCCCATTGTGCTTCAAATACTGTGGAGTGTAACTCCGTGAGATTGTCAGGCTTCATATTTGAAGCGTTTAGCACTTTATTATTTTCATTTCTTTTATTGTTTTTCTTTGTTATCTGATTAGATAAGATCATCTCTCCTTTCAGTCTTTCTGATCTTATCTTATCTTATCACACTTACTGCCGTGCCGGTCTAGGATACTCTGGCTAAGCCTAGACCATGAGGTCATAGCATGCGCCTTTGGCATGTTCCCATACTTACTGCGGTATTGTACCTAGTTGACCTGCCCTGTAGTACTGCGCCTGGTCCGTGCACCCTTACTTAGAGTATATAGGTCTTCTTAGTATAGCTGAATATACCCCAGCTAGTTATGGCTGGATATCCTCTCCTTTTAGTGTGAACTATTAGTTGAGTGCGCCCAGTCTCCCTTTAAGGGATATATGCAGACTCCGGTCTCATAGAGATGCTCTTGACACTTCTGGAGTGTAATTGCCCTGCAAGAAATGAGATTGGTGGTAGACAGAACAGAATCTGGTGGTGGAATGAGATATGTGGCTTTGGCAATGTCGAGGGGTAGGATAGGGTGTGTGCCAGTAACTGCAAAATAAGGGGAACACCCCATGTGCCTACAAATTGTAATGCAGTCAGCCCAAAACACGGAGTATGCAACCTGGGACCATTTCAACTGGTTGCCATCCACAGCCTTGAACAACACCTGGCATACATCAAAGTGTGGATGCTTGATGATGCCGTTGGTGCAAGAATTGTAACCCAAAATATGTATATGCCGAATGTGATACCACTGTGCTAAATAATTGAGTGCTTTAACATATGGCATGCCATTGTCTGAGACAATGTCCATCAGTGCTCCCCAATGACAAAGAATATCTTTGAATATCCAGTTGCTGAGGGATTTAGCTGTCTCAGAGTGCAGCATGTGAAACTCTGGATAATGTGTGAGTAAGCAACAACCTTGCACAATATACTTATATCCACCCAATGGGGGCATGTGCATGGAGTCCATTGGTGAATAAGGGCGCTGGCATTGCAACCATTGGAGGCAGCAAGACATTCCTAATCTGCTGCAGTTGACAGATATGACATGTCCATACAAACCAGGTGACATCTTGTGGCAATTGAGGCCACCAGAAGCATTTGCAAATTAATGTGCATGTTGCATAAATACCCTGATGACTGATATCATCGTGAGCAGATCACAGAATGGGTAATCGCTCCTCATAGAAGAGGACTGCTTTGTGCTGGCCATGTGGGTCTTTTCACCAGAGTCACCCTGTGACTATGAAGAATTCAGTACAATAATGGATGAATCTCACATACTGTGCATCATTGACATCAGCTGGGTGCTGCAAGTCATCCAACCATGCACAAATGGCGAGAAGTCACTCATCCTGTTTTAGTGCCACAGTGTTTCACAGAATCACTTCTGTAGGCACATTTTCTGCATCTGGTCATGATATTGCCTCACCCTCTGCTGTAGTTTCTGGTATACTGTTAGCTAACACAGCGAGGAATTGTGGAGTAGTATGGAGACGTGGGAATGGCAGGTTAATAATATGTATGAAACCGTAAGGGCGATCAATCCAGTCATTGAATTCTTCTTCATCATTGTCCTCTGGCAGATCACCAGGCTGTGAGGGTCATTGTGACAGTCCATCTGGACCATGGACCACACTGGGTACATGCACTAGTGTGAAGTGAAATGCAAGGATGCTGATGATCCACCTATTGATACTTGCAGAAGGTGCAAGATCTGGATTGGTTAGCATGCCTTTTATGTACTGTGCATCCACTTTGATGAAGAGGTTTCAAACACCTATGAGGTAGAGCTTCAATGTGCACAAGGCATGGAATAAACCATAGATCTCGAGTTTTGCTTGTGAAAAGTGTGACTCCCGATCATTAAGCATTATTGAACTGAAGTGCGTGAAATAATGTTGCCCATTGTTTTCTGAATCTTCTTGGCTGAGGATGAAGCTGACCACGATATATGAGGTGTTGACTGAAAGGATAGTGGGCACAAATGAATGATAGTCGATGGGCCTGAGTGCAGGTGACAAGAGAACAGCTTGTTTGAGATCTTCTTGTGTGGCTAGCTGCTCTGGACTGAAGATGAAGGGTTGGAGTTTATGAGTAAGCATGGTGAGAGTGTGAGCATGATGTGCAAAATTGTGAATAAAGATGCAAAGGATGCCAACAGTGCTGAGAAATGCCCAGACGTCCAAGAGGTCATGGCATGGACCCCAATTGGATATTTTTGTGATGCATGATTCCTTGGGGATATGACCTTCTGGAGTACAATGGTGTCCCATGACATTGAAGTTCAGTGCACAGAGCACCATCTTGTGTCCTGAGAATGTGCCTCCAGTGCACTTCATTCACTGGACAATGTGGTTAAGATTTTGAAAGTGCTCCCAAATGAAGTGTCGGATGCTGGGATTCTGAGGGATTGTTTTGTATTTACTGTCAGTGTTGCAGTAATCAGTGTTGGGACCTTTCACTGGCATGTTGTCAATAAATGGTACTGTGATGTGTGGGATTTTGGACTGTAGAATGTGAGTAACATCTTCATGGAAAATAGGAACAGAATTTGTCCACCCCATTGGAAGGGTGACGAGACACAATGCACCAAATGGTGACTGGAAAGTGGTTAGATCTTGTGACAATTCCATGAGTGACTGTTCATTGTAGCCAACATATAGATCCAATGTCACACCACAAATGTGATCTGCAAATTGCTCTGCAAGGAGGTCTGTGAATGGAGGTATGCCAGAGTGTTGGATTGTCACTGCATTGAGTGGCTCGAGACTGTGCACAATCTGAAGGCTGGTACTGTCCTTTTTGACTATGCAAAACCAGTGAGATCGGTATGACAAGTTGGATGGCTTGTAGACACCAGCTGCGATCTTTTTGGTAATAAGTTGACATACTTCATTGTAGATACCTGGTGGAATGGGAATGTTGTGCTGTACCCAAGGTTTGTGTTCTATGATGGGGATTTCAACAGGCAGGAAGAAGTCTTCCCAGAAACATCCTCGCTCGGAGTCATCCCACACAAAACCTAAGTGCTGCAAGCACATAAAGTGATGCATGAGATCACACTTGGCAGGCCATAGGAAGTCACCTTCATGTGCTCTGTCTATAATATCTCTTTGTTCATTAGTATAGTGTCTGACTGGAATAAACAGTGGAGGATTGTGTAAAAGTTTAGGAATTGATGTGAGTGGGTCACCACGTATATTGTGAATAATGTGAAAGCGTGATGGGAGATCAGCCATAACTGGGTGTACTTTCTTCACTACCAGCTTGTACTTTCTCTTCCTGTACATGGCAACAGTGGAGTCCAAAAAATCACAAAATGCAGAAGCTGGAAGCATAGAAGGAGTGGGATTTGTAGTGTAAAGATGGAAAATGGGAACAGGGTTGGTGCAAACAAATGCATAGTTATTTTTGTGATCTCCCCAACACACGGTCAGATCCTCAAATCGCAAAAACCTGATACTTCTTTTTGGCGAAGCTGGAACTGACAGGACCCACATGGCAACATAGGCACAGTCACTGATGACCCTGTGTTAGGATCATGGATTGTGATTGTCTGATCCTTGTTACCAAAGTTGCAAATGACACTTCATGTTAATATGTTGAATGGTTGCCCAAGTAGGATGTTGTAGGCTGGACTGCAGATGATGTAAACCTGCAGATATAATGTGATATCTTTGAATAAAAATGGAACATTATGGGTGAGGCCAAGTGACCTGTCAACTTCACTGTTTGCTGACTGCATATTTAGGACCACACTTGGGTCATAAATTAGTCCTAGTGAATGGCAAACCTCTTCTGACATTGTGATTACTTGGCACCCTGGATCAATTATGCTTTCAATTTGTTGATTGTTGTTGACCAGTGGCAATATGGAATGCAGTGACACTGACTCTTTCATGACTATAAGCAAGTCTGGTGGCTGGCCAGGTGGAAACTCACAAAGGTAAGCTTCATATGGGTCAGGGATGATGATTGGCTTGCCACGCTGACTAGATGCAACTGCTTCTTCAAATTTGCATGGCATATCATGTACTAGGTGACAAACCTTTTTGTCTGAGATGGTCTGAGTGTAACTATTGATGATGTCATTTTTGTTGTTGTCCTCCATGTAGTTTGCCACAGCTGTGGGGACTGGATTAACAGGAACTTTCTTCACCATCATCACCTCTTGAGCTTGGTAGCAGACCTCTGGGGCGATAGAGTAGAGCTGACGATGGGTGATAGTGATCAGCATTTCCATAGTGTGTTGGAATACTTCTGCTGTGTGGACTTTGTCATGAATTGGTGGATCTATGCAGTATGCATTGTCAGGTCTTCTCTGTATAGGTGTGATGTGTGACAGCATGGGATTGGCAGATGCAGGCACAGGAATTGTTGTGTCTCATGCCTGGGCAAAGGGGTGAACGGGTGGACCATTATTGTTATGGACTGCTGACTGAGTAGTCTTGGCCTGAGGAGGCGTTGACTCCCACATTGCCTGCAGTGCGCATGAGTTAGACTGACGAGGCAGAGGTACCTCAGGTGCATCACAAGAGTTGTTGCCTGATGCAGAATTCTCTTCTGTGCACTGCCTTTGTGTCCTGATGGTAGACTGGAAGGGTACCTGTGTGCAGTGCAAGTTATACAACTCTTGTTTGAGATTCATGATGCACTTGTCCTTCAACAGCTGATATGAACTGGCGCCCTTGTTTTTGAAATCACGGCCATTCATCACCTGCACGTTTAGCATCATTTGACCTGTGCTGATGTTTCCTGGATTTTGGTGGTGCCACTCATTGACATGGTCACACAACCATCATCCTGTGGTACCTCTAGGCACAAAGATCCCTGTGGGCAGCACAACTTTTCCATCAGCATTCCAACTAATTTTACCCTGCATGATGTAGTCATTGATGACTAGGCATTCACAGATATAGTGATTCATCTTGCCACAGAAATTGCATGTGTTACTGTTTTCATGCAGTGGTGCTGTACCTTGTGGCTGTGGGCATGTCACATGTTGGGATTTGAGCACTCTGGCAATCACCTGAGCCCAAGTGTCCATATCCAGTACTCTGGGTGGTTCTATTTTAATGTTAGTAGAGGGCAGTGAAGTAGTAGAAGTAGTTGCTGATGGTGTTGGGCCTGTCATGAAAATTGCCAACATCATGTCATGAAGCACATAGTGCGCTGTTGCCTCTATGTCCTTGAGTGGATACAAATTTTTGTGGTCATGTTGCAGTAAGACTATCTGTAAACGTAGAGTGATGCGTTCCCACAGACCAGGTGGGAAGCCTTCAGCATAGCAGTTACCCTGCTCATATTCTGAGAGTCGCTGGGTGCTCCGCAGGAAACCTGCAATGACTGCAAACTGGCAGTGGTAGTCAGCAAAGTTGCCTAGCAACTGCATACCCAAGAGTCTACATTCTTGTATGAGGAATGATAGATCTGTGTGGGTCCACTTCTGAGTGACTTCAGACCCAGGGTATTGTTCATAGATCTCCACTTTGAAGTCTTCATATGTTTTAGTGGTATCTTTATATGTCAGCTGTTACAAGGCACTTGCTTTGGCACCTCGTAACGTGTTTTCTTTTTTCTTTTTCTTTTTTCCTTTTTCTTACTTATTAAGTAAAGTGTAGTATTATTACTACAAGTGTGAGCTTAGCTCCACTTTACTTAGTAAGGACTTATCATTTCTTTTCTCTTATATAGTACTTAAGTATTTACATACTTAAGTGTGAGCTTAGCTCCAGGTACTATACTAAGACTTACCTTTTTCTCTTTTCTTCCTTTATTTATTATAACATTTACTTGCTAAGGACTATTACTATACAATTAGCAAGGACTCTACTTTCTCGTCAATATTTACCTTTGTTTATCTTTGGTTCATTTTGCGCTTGTGGCTGAGCCACTTATATCACATGGACACATACTTACTGCGCATTACTGCACATTAACATTTACTTACTGTGCAATACTGCGCAACTTTACTATAGTTAGATTGCTAGTTTTGTATAAATAGTTGACAAACTGGCGGTCTTAAACCCCAGTCTTGTCAACTTCGCAATCTAGGGATCCTCCTTATACTGCACTTGACCTAAGCTCGTTACAAACTTGCTCTATTCTCTCCAAACTAAGTCTAAGAATTCTAAGTCACTAAACGTCGCTAAGACATCTTACACCTGTCACTCTGGATCCTCGTATCGTTATTGGTGGAATCATCCTCATAACCATATCATTAATCCCGATCTTTATCGTCATCAGAAACCTCTATTACGTGCATCAAACTCAGATCCAAACTCTGGTTACCAGGAGTAACATTATAGACCTTCCCTAAAACCGTCCAATAGGCCGCTTTTAGCATCAGCAGTGTCACCCAGAGGTCCTGGACGTCTATGTCGACATAGCATCGTGCATGAATTTTATGTGTTTGATTATCTTGAATTTGCACGAGATTGAAGTGGAATTTGAGATCTTCAAAATATTGTCTGAGGTCATGAGGGTGCTTCAGGTTGAATTTTGGTGTGGTTCTGTCACCTTGTGTGGGCATCGCATACTGGTTTGCCATTGGTGTGATATGGGGTGGGGTATGTGAGTTAGATTGGTGATTGGTTTGGTGAGATGGGGTCAGGGTGGTGGTCAAGATCAAAGGTGATGATAAAGTGCTGGGTGCTGAGAAGAATGATGAGTCTACAGGAGATGGAGTGCATGGGGTTATGATTAGTTCTTCTTCTGTGAGCAGGGAATGTGCAGAAGGTGGTGAATAATGTGATGGGCCAATGAATTGTTCGAGTTCATCTTGTAGCACTTCAATTGTCAACAAGCTTGTGCATCTTCACAGACAAAGGTTGTAGTGGTGTCTAGACGTAATCTTGACTTGCAGTCCCTTGTGGTGGGCTCCAATATGATATGTACTGTGCCAGGCTGAAGGGGAAAACAAACCACAACCACAGCAATTGCTGGAGGGTGTGAGCCATAAGGTTCTCTAGACACCAAAGTAGAGAGGATTAGTAGTTAAGGGCAATGGGCATGATAGCATGACTTGACTAGAGCAATAAAGGGAATGCAACTTGGGTAACAAACCAGTGATATGACACAATAAGGAGTACACAATGTGACACAAAGGAGAGCACAGTAGAGACCCCAACATAATGGGACAAAACATGACACAGTAGAGAACACAATGCAGCGCCATGCAATGGAGAACACAACACAATAGATGTCAGGCCACTATTATTTTCTACATTTTTCTCTTCATTTTTCCTCTACTTTCTTATGTCTATATCATTATAGATCTTACAATCGCTCCTGATCTATCGAAGCGATTCCCACGGTCATGTACTCTTTCTCTTTGTCTTTATCGGCCGATGATGCCTATGTCGTCCGATCTCCGATCGGCCCATTCTATCTTTAGTTATAACTCTTTTCTCACATTTACTGCACATGCTCACCAATCCTTCTCACACCTGCTGCGGAATATCACCAATCACTCCCACAGCTGCTGCAGAGCCTCAGTCGGCACTGACGCATCCTCTCTATTATTAGATATGACATCATTACTTTACTTTCTCATTCTCTGGCCCTATACTGTACTGCATGGTCTGTGCATGTTCTAGGGTACTATATATACATAGGATTCCTAGCGGTTTATTCCCCAGTTCTGATCATCTGGGATATCTGCTAGCTTAAGCACAATCGTCCTTGTTCTAGTCTTTTCTCAATTGTTTGGCTTCAGCTCAGTGTCGGCCTCACAATAGAGAACACAACACAATGGAGAATGCAATGTGTTTGCACAGGTTATGGCAGACAACCACTATGAGCAGCAAAGAACAAAGGTCCTCCCAGCATGGGAGGAGACAGGATGGCATTACTGCAGCAGCATAGGAGAGGTGTGGACAGTAGTACAATGCCATGATGTATAAGAGAGAGCTGCAGGGTAGTGATGAGAGGAAGAATAAGACGTGAAGTGATGTAGGTACTCATTCAGTGTCTGAAGGACAACAACTGAGGATATGTAGCATATGTGGTATGTCTTATATAGTGAGTGGTGAGAGAGTCGGAGTGGAGAGGAAATCCTAGAGTACAAGGATAACCATATGTGTGAGGGATGTGTGTCATCCAGAGTAAATGTGGTGTGTGAGTGAAGAAGGGTCCTGAAGGGCTGTGGTGATGTAGTGAAGTGTCAAATGTATGTAATGTGTAGGTAATGGTGGAGTGGAAGGGATGCCAAACAAAAAATATAAAGACATACAGTGAATATTCAACACAATGCAATGATAGACATGACTTATGGGGAATGTGCACTTTTCTTGATAAGAAGACATGTGGAGGGAAGATCTAAACATGCCTTTTGATTATGGACTCAGATGGGGAGGAGGAGAAGTCAAATTGTGGGTGGGGGAAATCTGCTCTTTTTTTGGAGGGATGATCCACTATCTAAATACAAGTCTAGCTCCAAGGCTGGAGCACAACAAAACACAACAGAAAATTTACAGTGCAGGGTCAATCATAAAGTGAAGTGGAGTCTGGGCACTATATGGATGAGCAGAATAGGAAAGGTGTCAATTGCACCAATTGCTGACTTCATGACTCATGACTCTGTGGACCACATCTCGGCCTGTACAGCTCCTCGATCCTGTTCCTCATCAGCTGACCCCAGTCCTACAGTCTGATGCCTAACAAATGCACAATTGATGTGGCTATGGCTGATTGTCATGTGTGGCATGTTTATATCACTGTGCTTGCCGGGCTGATTGTCACATGCTGTGCATTTGTATTGCTGTGTTCACCTGATGTCGCTGATGGTCATTTTCTGGCTTTACATGCACATGATGCTCATCAGCATGTCCCACATACTTTTGGGCATCCTTGTACTGTAGTTTACAACTCCACCCCAACTCTATTTTCCTCCACTATATAAGACATGCCATTACACTACTACTCCTCTGTTGTCATCTTACAGACAACTGAGTAAGTATCCACCTCCACATCTTATCCTCACCCCATCTCACATACCTTGCAGCTTCACTTCCTCACCTTGTGGCAACCTACTGTTGTCCAAAATACTTCTCACTGCTGCAGTAATGCTACCTTTACTTACCCTATGCAGGGAATACATGAACACACTATTCTTCTTTATAGTTGCCTGCCATAACCTGCATGAACAAAGACCACCAGTCTTTTGACTACTTATACAAAGCTGGAGTCCTAAGAATCTACTTAAGAATGGGAGGTCAGTTGGTAAGCAGTCCCACATTAGGGAAAAATGGACTGTAATGAGGCCAACATGTGGTTTTTTTCATGTCTGAAGTGCTGCTACAAAGACTGTCCTCCCCTGGTGTGGTGCACCATGTGTGGCAGCATGGCACATGTATGTGGCACAAGATTCCTGTGCATGCATGGCAGTGCCACAGTGTGCACCTGCATCACTGCTGCATCAACAGCATGTGGCCCCCTACTCACCTGTGCCACTGCAGTATGAACAGTGCATGGTCACTACCACCCCACCCACACTGCCATTGTATCAGCACAGTGCAGCCACCTGCCTGCCTGCCCACACAGTGCAGCAACTTTCCTGACTGCCCCACCCATGTCCACTCAAGATGATGGGGCAATTAGTACATCCCTCCTATTCCCACCTGTGTGCCCATGTTGCCACTGTCTCAATAGTGCATGGTTCAATGTGGACATGCAGCTGTTTGTGATCACAAGCAGTGTGAAGTGGGACCAGGTGTGGCTGGTATGTCTCTTTTTGCTTGGCTTCTGTAAGACGGCAGTCCTACATATCCCATAAGGGAGACCGGCACGCACTAACTTAAGGATCACTCCAAAAGAAAGGATTTGCCAGCCATAACAAGCTGGAGTATATTCATAATACTACAGCTACTTATATACTAAGGTAAAGCATGCACGGACCAGCGCAGTACTCTAGGGCAGGTAAGCTGCAATACTAACTCGCAGTAAGTAATGACATCATGTGCAGCATGGGCGCATCCAGAAGAGAAGCAACAAAGGAAGGTAAGTAGATGAAGATAAGATCAGATCAGATAGACTGAAAGGAAAGATGATCTAATCTTATCTAATCAAAAGGAAAAGTAAAAGAAAAGTAAAGAATAAAGAAAGGAATAAATGCTCCATAAACAAAGCCTGACAGCTTCTCTGTTGTTTTTATTTTTTGTTTTTGCTGATGTGGTGGTGGCAGATTCACATCTCATTGCTGATGGCATTTGTGAACTGGCAGACATTGGGCACACTGCTGGGGCACATGACAAGTGTCAACTTCTCACTGTGCAGTGAGCATGTTGTGGTGGGCAACCATGGGCAACCAAGGTACACCTGTGGCCACCAGTGCTCAGGTGTGCACACAATTTCTCACTGGCCTCCATTTAGCCCCAGCTTACCACATCTGTGTTCAAGGCACACACATGATGCCATTGTCCTTTTCCCCACTTTCTCCCAAACCCTGGCCCCAGGACACTGGTGATTGGTATGTGCTCCTCCTTCATTTTCCTTCTCCTGCTTACTATCTGATGTCCAAGGCACATTGTACCCTCCCATGCACCCATGTTGCTGCTGTGTAAGCAGTGCATGGCCCCCTACCTGCCTGTGCAGCTGCTGTTCCAACAGTGCACTGTGTGTGCCTGGTGATATGTGCTGTGGTATGGCAGAAACTAAAACCACAACCACAACAATTGCTGAGGGATGTGGGTCATAAGATCCTCTAGACACCAAAGTAGTAGAAGTTAGTAGTTAAGGTTAAGTGCAATAAATGCAATATTGTGATGTGACAGGGTGACAAATGGGGAGATATAACATGGTGATGAGCATCATGTGCATGTAAAGCTGGAAAATGACCATCAGTGACATCAGGCAAACACAGTGATATAAATGTGCCACATGTGATAATCATCCATAGCCACATCAATTGCACATTTGTTTAGGTGTCAGACTATAGGACTGGGTTTGGCTGACAAGGAGCAGGATTGATAAGCTATATAGGCCAAGACACGGTTCATGGAGTCATGAGTCACAAAGTCAGCATTTAGTGTGATTGGCACTTTCCCTATTTTGCTCATCCATATAGCATGATACTTTAATCATTCATGCCCAGACTCCACTTCATTGCAAATATCCCTATGATCAACCCTATGCTGTAAATTTTCTGTTTTGTTTTGTTGTCCTCCAGTCTTGGAGCTAGACTTGTATTTAAATGGTGCATCATCTGTCAGAAAGAATAGATTTCCCCCACCCATGATTTGACTTCTCCTCCCCATCCAAGTTCATTTGTGAAAAAGTGTGTTCTGACCTTCCCTCCACATGTCTCACTATCAAGAAAGTGCACATTCCTTGTAGGTCATGTCTATTATTGTGTTGCATTCCCCATTGTGTTGTGTTGCATTGTGGTCTATATTGTGTTGCATTCTCTATTGCATTCTCCCTTGCATTGTGTCACATTCTCTTTATTGTGTCATATTGCCCATTTGTTGCCCAAGTTGCATTTCCTTTTGATGCCCCAGTCACATTGCACTATTGTGCTTATTGCTCATAACTACTAACACCCTCTACCTTGGTGTCTGGAGAACCTTACGACTCACCCTACAGCAATTGTTGTGGTTGTGGTTGATATCCCCCTTCAGCACAGCACAGTGCATATCAACAGATGTGACACAATGATTGCAACAATGACCACACAGTTAGTAGGTGCAATGCAATGCAGTAATATTTCAATGCAGATGCAACACAATGTAGAATGCAATGCAATCCAATAGAGAATGCAATCCAATAATAAATGTGGCTTATGGGGCATGTGCACTTTCTTGATTGTAAGATATGTGGAGGGAGGAGTGCAGTGTGCTTTTTGCAATCAGATTCAGACAGGGAAGGAGAGACAAATTGTGGGTGGGGGGAATCTATTCTTTTCTGACAGACAATGCACCATCTAAATACAAGTCTAGCTCCAAGGCTGGAGCACAACAAAAACAACACAGAAAATTTACAACATAGGGTCAATCATAGGGATATTTGAAATGAGGTGGAGTCTGGATGTGACAAATAAAGTATCATACTATAATGGATGAGCAAAAAATGAAAAGCACTGATCACACCAAATGCTGACTGTGTGACTTGTGACTGCATGGACCACATCTTGGCCTATATGCCTTATCAGTCCTCCTCCTTGTTGGCCAAACCAAGTCCTATAGTCTGATGCCTTAGCAAATGCATGATTAATGTGACTGTGGATGATTGTCATGTGTGGCACATTAATGTTGCTGTGTTTTCCTGATGTTGCTGATGGTTGTTTTCTGGTGTTACATGTGCATGATGCTCATCACTGGTACTGCATGTCTGTGGCAGCATGCTTGAGATGCAGTGTTGTGCTGATGTTGATGGTGGTAACAAGGTAGCTATCCTGCTTGCTCATGCCTGACCACAGTGTGGCAGTGGTGAACACTTCCACAGCCACAAGCAATGGCACAGGGTTGAACACATGGCACTGCAGTGCCTCAGACACTAGGCCATGCGGGTGTGAGGCTCATGCTAGACAGCAAGGTCACAAGAGTAAGAGGAGGGGATTTGACAAGGTATGAGGAGATACACTTAGGATGAAGTCACACTGAAAGGTGGATATCCCAGATGTATAAAGCTAAAGAACTACATACTACAGTGGTATCCTATATATACTAAAGGGATCAGCACACAGACCATGTGCTGTCACTTTAGGGTAGACATATGTAAGTAAGATGCACAGCATCTGTGAGAACTATCAGTAAGCAATGTGCAGCATTGCACAGCATCAATAAGCTACTGTGAGAATATGAGTCATAGATAATCGCAATAAGATCTACTATAATCTGATAAGATGAGATAAGATATCTCTTGTAGATCTTGAGTGATAGGATTGAAATAAATTGTAAAATGAAAGGAAAAATAAGTATGTCCTGACAGCAGGCACTGCATGGCTGGGGTGCTGGCTTGCAACTGCACAGCACACAAGGTTGCATGGGCCTGCACTGCTCTTGGCCATGCACTCATCTTGCTGCTGTGTCAACAGCATGCAGCCCCCTGCTTGCCTGCCCACATGTGTGCTGTGCCATGGCCATACCAGCATGGCATGGCAGCTTGCTGGCTCACTGCCTGCATCCACTCCAGATGACATGGGCAACTGGTATGTACATTCTCCTGTGTCCACCTGTGCACCTATGTTGCTGCTGTGCCAACAGCACATGGCCCCCTACCTGCCCACACCACTGCTGTATGAACAGTGTGTGGCCACCACCTGGCCACCCATGCTGCTGCTGTGCCAATACAGCATGGCCACCATCTCCTTGTTGGAATATCTGTGAATTTCATTCAGCTCTACTTTGCTTATACTGGGTGACTTCCCATGAGCATCTAGATGTGCTAGATGGACTCTAGATCCAAATCTTCGAGTCCCACCCATGAACTTTCAAATTGTAGAATTCCCCTTTAAATCATATAAGACATATCAACTCTATATCAAAAACAATAGAATTCTAGATTGTTAGACTACCTCATTTGAAATAATACACCATGATGATGACAGCCATTTCTTGCTGCAGTCTCTAGCTAATGATGATCTCCATGAAGAGGAGTTGTTCAACATGGCAGCATTTGTGTGCTAGCAAGAGCAAATGGGCCTTCATTACCACAATGGGTATTGATGTTGAAACCTTCAAATTTATCCTTGGCTGTGGATTCTCGGCCACTTGGTATTCACTATCTATCCCATGCTCTGATGTCTCCCAATCAGGTCACCCATGTCTTATACAACACTCGCTTGATGTGGCAGGTGCACTAGGCCTACCTAGCTGCATCTCCTGCCATGTGTGTGTGCACTTGCATTCCCATACTGCAACTCTCCCACTGTCCCACTTGGTGTGGCTGACTCATCATCCCTGTGCAACATCAATGGTGCTGTCCTCCATGCATACAAGCTTAGTCATTCATCCCCCCAGCCACCACACAGCCACTGATGATGGCACTGCAGCAGGTGTTGCAGCCACAGGTTGTGCCCATGCCACCCCCTGCACTTTTGCTTTTGGTGCAGAGCAAGATGCTCTGCTGGCAGCCCATGCATGTGCACCATATAGGCATGGCAGCTGCATCTGCCACATCCTCATGTACCTACCTATCAAGCATGTAAACTACTGAGCCATATGCAAACCTCCAGCAGGTTTGAGCATCTTGCATTTGTCAAAGTATATACAACAGAATTTTGAGAGTAAATGACAAATATTATAAGATAGTGGTAGGAATGAGAACAAAGATTTAGATTTGTTGGAGTGAGATCTCTCATGCATAGTTGAGTTCAGATAGTGAAGTACAAGGCATATAGGATGATGAGGGCCTTGGCAGTGATGGGCATGCCACAGCACTGCTCAAGGGTAGTGACAGCATGTACATTGGCTTGGAAGAGGTGCATGCCAGGACTGTGTGTTGGAGATCAGGTGTGGCATGGTCCATACTTATGTGATCTTGCAGCATGGGTGCAGTGCAGATGCAGGGTCTAGGCACATAAAAATTGGTTACTTTGTTTTGTACACCTTTGTGTGATTGCCCTACCTTTTACCCCCCCCACCCCCATAGGACAAACATGTGATTTTGCAAGTGTTTGACCATTCATTTCAATATTGTGTGATGTACATGGCACCACAGCAAAGAATTCTGCAAGGACCGACATTTATTGAGCCATAATTCCAGGCCTCAGCATCTCAGCAAAACACTCTAGAGTACCAATTTCAAGCTCACAGAATCTGAAGGGGGGGTACAGCACCCCCTCGTATTTAAAGTTTAGAGACCCCCTCTGGCTCTAAACTGGATTACAAAGCCTCAGCTACCATCAGCTTCTTGGCTGTTTATGTCTAGAGTCCATCAGATGCTTCTAGAACCTCACAGGAAGTCACTCAATACCCATTGTGGTAATGAAGGCCCATTTGCTCTTGCTGGCACATAAATGCCACCATGTTGAACAACTCCTCTTCATGGAGATCATCATTGGCCAGAGATTGCAGCAAGAAATGGCTGTCATCATAGTTTATTATTTAAAATGGGGCAGTCTAACAATCCACAATTCTATTGTTATTCATATAGAGTTGATATGTCTTATACAATTTAAAGGGGAATTCTATAATTTGAAAGTTCATGGGCAGGACTCAAAGATTTGGATCTAGAGTCCATCTAGCATGTCTAGATGCTCATGGGAAGTCACCCACTAACACATATCTTCATTATGTCCTCTAACCCACATCTTGTCTTATCCCACAAACCCCACATACATCTCCAACAACATGTTCTAACAACCCATGTTTGATGCTCCACTTAAACTCTAACCCACTTACACTACATAAGCTGAATCCCCCACTTCCTACAATCCTTAGATGTTATCAATAATGTCTAACCATGTATCCCCACTCTGTAGCTTAGGCTACACTACTTACCTATTTGCTATGGCTGCAATTACACCCATATTCTTCTTCTTCATCACCATTGGCTCATTCCTGTGCAGACACTCCTCACCTGTGCTGCCACTGTACCAGCACAGCACAGCAATGTGCCCACCCACCCTGCCCATGTCCACTCTAGATGATACAGGCAATTGGTACATGATTCTTTATTGTTGAATTTTTTTCCCTTCTGTGCTCACCCATATGCCTGCATTGCCACTGTCAACAGCATGCAGGCCCTACCTGCCTGCACTGCTGCCATACAAGCAGTGCAGCCACCACTGTGCCCATACCACCACTGCATGGCATGCCACAAATCCCTCCTGCACACACACACTGTGCTGCACACACCTGGCTTGGGCTCAGAAAGCTGTGCTGGTACATGTTGGCAGATGAATGTCATGCCTTCTTTTTCCTTTCTTTCATTCATCCTCAACTCACATAGGAACCCTTAACTTCCCTACAACATCACAGGTATGTGTTCTGTCAACAGAACCATCAATTATATTCAACTTTGTGCCTATTGTTCATCCACTTCTATTTACATATATTATTGTTTCCTTTTACTGTCTGTTGCTATATATATCTACAACTGTAATCATGTCTTATTAGTTGATATTTCAATGCAGCAGGTGTTTACTCTATCTTGACATCTTCTAAACTTGGTGGGATCTGTTCATACCATCTTTTTAAACAATAACATGTTGGGCAGGATGTTCAGGCTATGTTTTTCTGTATTGAATCATGCTACTGTATCCATGAGTATCATTGTGCCTGCAAGTAGGCTGGGTACTTTAATTCTACAATCATGTTGGTCTTTCTTCTATTTTGATCTATCTACACTTACATGCTTTGGCAATGTTGATTACCATATTTTCTCTTTTAGTTTCCTTACACACAGGTCCAGTGTTCTTGGGCTGATGAACAGGGACATGTATGAGTACTGATCATTGTCAGTACAATCCACCTGCACAGGCTTCGCCAATGGGTATGCATGGGTATGGGTATGGGTATGATTCTATTGGTTTTCCAGTCTACATCAGTAACCATACAGTTGATGTTCCTGTTCTGCTTTGTGTTTTCACAGTTTAAGAAGTGTTTTTTCTATCTATTTGTAACCTACAATACTACTGCATGCCATCATTGCTATGAGTATGTGTTCTTATGGCTGATAGCCAGTGATGATCAATAGGGATGGGGACAGGACAGGGACATCGACAAGGTCTGTTGCAACTTTTGTATAATGACACAGATAAATCTTTCATTGTACCTTATTTAGTCAATGTTGCAACACAGCAGGTCTATACTTTACAGCTGGAGAGATAATTGGAATTGGTCTGTAAGTTGGGGTTGGTCTGGAAATTGGACTTGATCTGTAGATGGATAGAGTATATTTATGCTGCAACAAGCTATGTATATTTTCACAGATGATGTCTTATAACTTGATGTTGCAACACAACAGGTTTTTACACTAGGGATGGGGACAGGGACAGGGTAGGGACAGAAATAAGACAGGGACATTGGTGAAGAATGTTGCAATGCAATAGGATAGGTCTTTACTTTATAGCTGGAGAGGCAATTGGAATTACTCTGTAGGTTGGGATTGGTCTGTAAATTGGAGTTGGTCTGTAGATAGATAGGGGACTATTTTCTGTTGCAACAGGGTTCCCAGGGAGGATCAACCTTGAATGTGATGTATCCTGAGGTTTTATAGAATACTTTACCAGGGCCTTGGTGAGCTTTGTTGCTAATAGACTATATGCCATTTTCTTATGTAATGTGGTGTAGAAAAAGCAGTAGCAAAGCAGGGAGTGAAGTGTTCAAGCAAGATTGTTTTCTGTACTTGGATTGGTAAATTGTACTGTTGGATTGCATTGTTGTATTATACTTACATATTCTCTCCCATCCTAGGCAAGGGCACAGGGTTTATGGTGGGAGGGGGTGATTGGGATTGGTGTATTTGTTTGGAAATTGGAGTTGGTTTGTGGACTGGGATTGGTCTGTAAATGGATAGAGAAATGTTTCCTTTTATTCCCTATTGCAACAGCATCTGGATACTGTGACAGATGATATCCTATTACTCCTTGGTCTGTAAATGGGTAGAGCACTGGTTCCTTTTATTTTCTGTTGCAACAACTGTGAGGTGCACACTAGGACAGCAAGGTCACAACTGAAAGGATAAGGGGGATTGGAGCGGGAGAGACAATACACCTTAGATGAGTCATGCTGTATAGCGGATATCTCAGATGTATAAAGCTAAAGAACTATCTACTACATGAGAGTTCTTATATACTACAGGGATCGGCGCACAGACCATGTGCTGTCACTGTAGGGCAGGCGTATGTAAATAAGAT